>JAJJLU010004120.1:0-18329 GCA_023807065.1 Isotricha intestinalis
TTAACAAATTCTAATTGTTGAAATTTTCTTTTTTCTAAAATAAAAGTTCCATATAATAAAACTCCTAAACTATGACATTCATCACATGAGATTGTTTTAGATATTGAAATTCCTGTAATTTCATTAATAATTTTTTGTAATATTGGAGTTCTCATTAATTGACCTCCCATTTCTATTTTATATATTGAATTTTTATCTTTAAGAATTCTTTTAACTTCATTGAAAAATGATTCAAATCTCTTTTTAAATAAATCTAATTTATCTTTAATTAATGTTTCAAATTCTTCTCTTGTAATATAATAATTAAAATCAATATCATTATCTAATGCATCTACATTTATTTCTGTTTCTGTATTTATTGAAAGATTTTTTCTTGCTTTTTCTATTTCTTCCATTAATCTTATTTTATTTCTTCCTTTTACTTTTAATTCATATCCATTTTTTTCTTTAAATATTTCTAAACATTTATTAAATATAATATTATTAAAATCTCTTCCTCCTAAAAATAATATATTTTCAACATACCTAACCACAAATTCATTTTTTGTAAATCTAGATAATATAAAAGAAGTTTTTGAATGACCAATATCAATAAATATAATATATTTTTTTTGATCTGTTAAATCAATATAATTTAAATATCCATAATACATTGTAATTGCTGTTGATTCATTAATAAAAGGTAAATTATTTCTTAAATTTAAAGCTTCTAAAATTTGTTTTAAAGATTCTTTTTGATAATAAGTATAATAATCTGGTACACTAAAAATATATTTTGGATTTTCTTGAGTATTTAATTTCATTTTAATTTTCTTATTTAATTTACTTAAAAAAGCACAAACACAATAATCACCTACAAATTTGTGTTCTTTCTCATTTAATGTAAAAAAAAAATTTCCTAATTGTTGAACATAATTATCTAAAGTAATAAAATATTCCATTTCCTTATTATTTATTTCTAATTCATAAACAAATCCAATTAATCTTGAAAGATTATTAAATGTACTTAAACAATATTTTTTATATCCTAATTGTGTTGATTGACCAAATAAAAGATCTTTTTCTTTAAATTGAATAATTGAAGGAATAAATCTATCTAATATATCATTTAAATTAATATTTAATTTAAAATCTTTTACAGAAATATATTTCTTTATTAGGTAGTTCTTCGCTTGCTGAAAATTTTGTTGATTGAGAACCTATATTAATTCCTATCATTTGATTAAGTTATTTTCTTAATTTTATTAAAAAAAACTATTAGATATTAAATTTTCATAAAGAAAAAGAATAATCATAATGTTTTATATAATTTTTATTAATTAATTAATATATTATATTTAATCCATCATTGTATATGGATTATTATTTTCTTCATGAATAATATCAATAATTAAATTGTTAATTTCATTTTTTAAATTTTCTTTATTATCAGGTTCTTTATATTGTAAATTTAATTTTTTTCCTTGTTCAATAAAATTTTCAATTGAATTCGATATTTTATATAAATAATTAACATCATCTAAAAATTTATTATAAAGATTAATTCCTTTTTCATCTTCTGCAAATAATCTAAATTCATTATTTATGATAAAGTGAAATAAATAAATTATTTTTTCAATATATTCTAAAACATTTTTTTCATTTTTAAATTCTTTTAAGAAAAAAAGACAAAAATGCATATATAATAAACATTTATATATTTCCTAAATTTTAATAAGAATTTAATATACATTTTCTTTAACATAAAAGGGTGAAATAAATTCATTAAATTCTTTATCCATATTAAATTTTAATTTAACACATTTAAAAAAATTAAGTATTAATTAGTATTTTGAAATTTATAAGATAATTAAATATTATTCAAATTATATTAAATTAATATTAATTGTTTTTTATTAAGTCATTATATCTTTTACTTGCTTTTTGAATATCACCATTTGAAATTCCTATTTCAATTTTATTTTCTTTTATATAATAAGATATTATTGTTAAACACTCTTTTATGTTCATATTTTTAATTATTTTTTTTTCTTTTATTTTTTCAATATTTTTTTTATAATCATTATCAAATAAATTTAACTTATCAAATTTTTTACAAAAAATTTCATCTTCTACATTTTTTATTATTTCATTATTTAAAATAATTACATCTTTTATTTTTGGAATATTAAGTTCTTTACTTTCAAAAGGTGGATTATAACTTTTTGGAATTAAGTCTTTATCTTGAAATAATGATTGATTATTTTTATTTAAATAAAAATTATTTCCTTCATTTTCTTCTCTTAAATTTTTTTCATTAAAATCATTTTTTTCATCATAAAATGTATTATTTAAATCTTGTTTTATATCTAAATTATATTTAATTTTATTATTAGTTTTATTTCCCATTTTTAAAAAAAAATATATTTAAAAAATTTTATTTATTAATATTTTTTTTAATAATTCCATTTATTGGCATTTTATAAGTAAAAAATATTTTAGAAAATATCATTTCTCCTTCTTTTTGATTAATTTTATATTCATCTTCTTTAATTCCAGTATCAATATATTTAATTTTATATATTTTTTTATAATCAGGTTCTTTTTTACTTTTATTAAAAGTATGATTTTCTTCTTTTAAATTTTTATTTTCTTTTGGAAAAAATTGATTTGATTTTAAAATAATTTCATCTTTTATTTTTTCTTTAGTTAAAAATCTAATATTTTCAAATTTTTTTTTTGGTGAATTTATACTTTTATTTATATTATAATCTCTAATAAAATTATTATATTTATCATATGTATTTTCAATTAATAAATCAATTTTATTTCTTTGATTTTTCTTATTTATTTTTTTTGTTTTTTTATTTAATCTTTCTGAATATTCATTATTATTTAATAAATTTCGAAAAATTATTCTATGTTTATCAAATCTATCTTCAATTTTTATTAGAGGAGATTCCATATCTCTATAATGACGACTATTATAAATTATATTCATTGTTTTAAAATATGAATTATTTTTTTTTTTCCTTTCTATCAGAGAATACATTTATGTAATTCTTTTTTAATTACAATAAAATTTTATATCATTAATTATATATTTATGTAAATAAATTCAAAATAACATTTTTTGAATTATTTATAAAATGGATGAATTAGAAAAAAATATAAATAATTGGAAATTGCTTTTTTTTCGTAAAGAAAATACTCTTGAAATAAAATTATATAAAAAAAATTCATATGATGTTTTTAAATTCGATTTTAATAAAGAATTAATTGTAAAGAAATTTAAACAATTTCTTTCTAATTTTGAAATAAAAAATATCATAAGATATATTTGTTCTTTAATTGATGAAAATAAATTTAATATTAAAGAAAAAGAAAATGAATTAGAATTCAATTTAATTCCATTAAATGAAGAAGAAAAAATTAGTTTAACTTTAAAAAAAAATGATTTATTATCTGATGAAGTAATTGAAATTTTAATTAATAATTTAGAAGAATTAAAATATAATAATTCAGATTTAAATAAAATAAAAGAAAATTTAAATAATGAATATACGAGTGATAAAGAAAAAAGTATTTTTCATGGAAAAGATTATGAACAATTAAATGATGAAATGTTTGAAAAAAAAAAATTATTTGATGAAAATGAAAAAAATTTTTTTACTTTAGAAGAAAAAATGAAAGAATTTGAAAATAGAATAAAAATTTTAGAATCATTTAATTCATAATCTTTATAATTATAATAAATTAAATAAAGAATTTAATCAAACAATAATTTAATTCTTTTATAATATATATTGAATTTAATAATAAGTAAAACTAATTTAATTGTTTTTTTCATTGAATAAATAAATTAGTTATTTAAAAATAAATAAATTCTTTCTATTTTATTGTTGAGAAATTTTTCTTAAATTTCTAATTCGATTTAATAAATTTCTTCCTTTTAAATTAAAATCCATTAAAGATTTAGAATTAATTTTATCTCGAAATTTTCTTTTTCTTTCTTTTTCTTTATTAAAATCTGCAATTAATTTATTTAATTTATTACTCATATTTACTAAAGGATGACAATTTTTTTCTTCTTCATATAATTTATTTTTTAATCTTAATTCTTTAAATTTATCTCTTTCTTTACTTAAACTTCTATAATTTCTATAAGATATATTTTTATTTTTTTCTTGAATTATTTCTTTATTTTCTTCATTTTTATTTTTTTTATTTTCTTCATTTTCTTTTTTTAAATATTTTTCAAGATTAATCCTTTTTAAATTTATTTCTTCTTTTGAAATATCATTTTTTTTTTTTGTATTATTATTATTAAAACTACTTTGACTAAAAGAAAATTTTTCACTTTTATTTCTTTTAGAAATTTTATCTTCTTTATTAATATTATTTTTTTCATTATTTCTTTTATTATTTAAGGTTTTATAAAATCTTTGAGAAGGAGAAAAATGTAATTTTGTTAATAAATTTTTATATTGATTAACTATTTTTTTTCTTTCTGTCATATTATTTTTATTATTTAATTCATTTATATTTTCTTTTTTTTCTGAATTTATTGCAAATTTTAATTTTTGAGATTTTAATGCAATTTTTACATTATTCTTATCTCTTGGTTTTTTTACTATTTTTAAATTTTTACCTTTAAATGTCACTGATATAAATTTTTTTTCTGAATTTTCAAATAATTTATTTTCTTTTTCTTCATATTTCTTTAATTCTTTTGATATACCAAATTTATTTTCTGCTTCAGAATATTTAGTTGAATTATTTATTTGTGAAAAATATAATTTATTTCCTTCCATAATAATAATGTATAAATTAAATCAATTAATTGTTTTAAAATTAAATAAATTATTTGATTTGAAAATATTATAAAATAAATTTTTATTATATGAATTTAACATATTAAAATAATTATTTTCCTTTTATTTATATTTTCACTTAAATAATAAATATTTAATTAAATATTTCATTATTAGCACCAACAATACAAATAAAACATCATTCAACAATAATCTAAACAAGAGCTAACTGAGTTAAAGAAAATTTTAATTTATCTTCGGCTGATTTTTTGGTAATTTTATTATTTATAATATTTTTTTCTTTATTAAACATATTAAGCAGTTAAAATTCCTCCTTTTAAAGTAGATCACACAATATTTCCACAATATAATCTTTGAATAAATCTCTATATTGAGAATTAACTTGATTTCTATATAACATATTATATCTACGTTATCCAAAAATAGGAGGAATTAAATTGACTTTTTCACCTATTTTATATGCTTTTTCTATTTGATTTGAATTTGTAATCTATTCTGATTATCCCTAATAAAAAGCCATTCCATATTTAATTATATTAATGTAATTGAAGTCTTTTTAATGAATTTCTCACTCTTCTATTATATGTTTTATACTTAGAAATGATTCATTTGGAGATTCAAATCAAAAAATCTCATAGAAATTTTTTTTTCAGGAAGTGTAAAATAACATTATCGTTTATTATAAAGAAAAATATCTTAATTGATTTTTGGGATTAGGCCAAATCCCTAATCCTTAATATTTATTAATGATCCATAATAGATGTATATATATAAGATAAGATATAATTAAAAGAAAAACCATCATTACTATAAAAAAATATATTGACAGATGAATTTTATTCTCTAAAATTGTTAAAAAAGTTTAAAATCGCTGATATAAAATTATACAATACAATTCACATATCAAAAATACCTAACAAGAAACATAAACCTATTATTACATGGAGAAAATATTATAATAACATTTGAGGAAAAGAAGAAAGATTACCAATAGTATTTTTTCATTGATAAAGTACTAGATACAATAATAAATAGATTTCAATCCACAAATATTATATTATGTGTTTGTACATAGTTGTTAGCTTACTCCTTTTGGAGATTGAAAAAGAAAGAAGTCTACATTAAGATATAGATAATAGATTTAATTATTTGCCAAAATTCATCCATTATGTTATTACAATAGAAGAAGTTAATTTCCCAAAATTTTTTCTCCTGAATAAGTTATTACTGATACTCCCTTTTTTTAATTTAAAACTAAGTGATTTATATAAACTTTTTTGAAAAAATAACGAAATAAAATAGAAAGATAAAACTAATGATTGGATATGTTATTAGGGAAGAAAGAGCTTTGTTGATTATGTTTAAAGTATATGATTTGAGATTGACTAAATTAAAAACGGAATATAGATAAGTAGACAAGATTCAGGGGGATAATTATGGGATTTACTAATTTTGAAGTTAGTAAATTTAAAAATTCTTAATAAAAATATACAGGAAAACAATAAAAGAAAATAAATTTGCTTTATATTTATATTTAATTCTTTTAATGCTTTTACTAATGTTATTTCAAATTTTCCCATTCCATATACTTCTATTGTGTTAAAATAGTTTATATTTTTTTTTTTACTGTTTCGATACATGGTTTTGACTATTCATCAGAATCATTCTCTTGCCAATTACAATTACTTATTACTGATATTCTTGAACCCTTTTTTTCTAGGAAATTGTGCTACATATTAGATTTAAGTTATAACTTTTTTATTTTTTATTTGGGTTGATATATTTATCGGGATTTTTTTATTTAATTTTTTTTTTCTAAAGTGATGTTTGAAAATTATAATACTAGTGTATTAACATGAATTCTCTTTTTTCTAATATATGATATTATGTATAAATATAATAATTAAAAAATATAGAAATTTATAAAATATTCTTAATATTTTTTATAATATAAAGGAAAATAATTTATGTTCATTAAACTAAAATTTCTAATTTATCAGATGATTATATACAAAAAAAATCACATGGTTGATTTACTATAAAACTTATAAAACAAAGAATTTTGATTTTTTAATAAATTGTTAGGAGAATCAAATTCAACAACATTTCCATTATCTAAAACAAGAATTTTATCATAATGAATTACAGTTTTAATTCTATGAGCAATAGTAATAACAGTAGAATTATTTAAGCAAATTTTCATAGCATTTTGAATTTTTTCTTCAGTTTTCATATCAATATTAGCAGTAGCTTCGTCCATAATAATAATCTTAGTTTTTCTAACAATAGCTCTTGCAATACAAATTAATTGTTTTTCTCCAAGTGATAAATTACTTCCATTTTGTTCTATATTTTTATTTAATATTTCATTATCACTTTCATTGTATTCATATCCAATTTCTTTTAAAATATTTATTATTTCATTATTACTTTTATTTGAAAATGGATCTATATTATATTTTATACTTCCTTCTAATAAACATGGATCTTGAGGTATTATTGTTATATTTTTACGTAATAAATCTAATCCTATATTTGATATATCTTCATTATCTATTAATATTTTTCCTGTTAAAGGTTCTAAAATTCTAAATAAACATAAACATATTGTACTTTTACCTGAACCTGTTCTTCCAACAACTCCAATTTTTTCTTTTGATTTAATTTCAATATTTAAATTTTTTAAAACAATTTCGGTGTTTGGACGATATTTAACGCTATAATTAATAAATTTAATATTTCCTTCTTCAGGCCAATTTCTTTTAATTAAATTATTATCATTTTCCATTATTGAAGGTTTTTCACCTTTAATAGAAGTATATTTTAAACATCTTTCCATTGAAACCATTGAAGTTTCTAATTGTGCAGTTTGAGAAAAAGACCAAGCTAAATATTCTTGTAACATTAAAGAATAAGTGAACATAACACCAACTGCTTGAGCATCATATTTTTTTTTTTCATATAATATTGTATTTATTACTAAATATGTTATATATAATGTTCCTATTAAATCAAATTGTTCATGATACCAATTATATACTCCTTGAATAAATATATTTATTTTAAAACTATCATTTACTCTATTATAAAATTTCCTTAAGTAATTTTCTTTTTTATTAAAAGCTCTTATTAATGTATTTCCTGGAATTGTTTCAGAAATAACATTAAGTAAGGGAGAACGTGAAATTCTTTCTAAACGATTTAATGGTCTTGAACCTACTAAATAATATTTAGTATTTAAATAACCTAAAAGAGTCATAAAAGGAATAATAATAAGAGAATAAAAGTCAAATATTGAACATAAAACAATAGCTCCAAGACAAGAATACATTCCAACTAAAAAATCACCAATTTTATACATAGAATTATTCATTTCTTCTAAATCTTTAGATAATCTATTTAAGATTTGTCCTCTTGGAATTGTTTCATGAAATAAATTCACAGGAGCTTTAATTAATTTATCAACCATATCTTTATGCAAAGTTTTATTTAATTTAAGTACGCTTCTACTCAATAAATATATTCTAAAAAAAACAAAAAGTATACTTCCCATACCTAAAGCTGAATAAATTAATAAGAAACCCCATTTATTAAATAAATCTTGATGTTTTGAATAATATGCAATCCAATAATCACTTCCTCCTTTTGTTGTTTGCCATAAAAGCATTACTATTACTATAAATATCATAAAACATTTTCCTCCCATATATTTTAAATATGAATAATATACTTTCATTTGTACTGTTCCTTTTTCTTCATCTTCATCTTTTATTATTCTTATTAATTGGTTTTCTGAATTTATGAAATCTTCATTTTCTATATTTTCATCATCTTTTTTTGTACTTGTATTTATTTCATCATTTAAATCACTGTTTTTATGTTTTGAAATATGAGATTTAAATTTTTGAAAAAAATCTTGTAAAATAATTTCATCATAATTTCCAATCCAAAGAATTTTTCCTTGTTTCATATAAAAAATTCTATCAACATATTTTAAATAATGTAAAGAATGAGTGACGATAATTCTAGTTTTTCCATTTAAATATTTAATAATACAATCTTTCATGATTTTTTTACCAACATTAGCATCTAAAGCACTAATAGGGTCATCAAATAAATAAATATCAGGATTATTATATAAAGCTCTTGCTAAAGCAATTCTAACTTTTTGTCCTCCTGATAAATTAACTCCTTTTTCTCCAATTTCAGTATTATCTTTACCTTCAAAATTAGATAAATCAAAATTTAATTGTGAATATTCTAAAACTTCTTTATATTTATTTTCATTATATTCATTAAAGAAAATAATATTATTTCTTATTGTATCATTTTGAATCCAACTTGTTTGAGAAACATAACCTATTGAACCATTAATATATATTCCATCACATTCTTTTGGATTTAATAATATTAAGGAATTTAATATTGATTGAAGAAGAGAACTTTTTCCACTTCCTACTTCTCCTATTATTCCTATTATTTCTCCTATTTTTATATTTATATTTATTTCTTTTAATGTTATATCAAAATTTCCTCTTTTTGGAATTTCTATTTCTATTCGATATCCTTCTTTATATATTGCTTTTTTTTCATCATTATTTTTTTCTTTTATTGTTGTTCTTTCTGATTTTGGAATTAGTGGTTCTATTATATTATTTTCCTCTTCTTCAATATTTTTTTCTTCTAATATATTAATATCTTCTAATATTTTATTTTCTTTAATTTCATTTTCATCAAAACTATTTTTATTGTTTAAATTCAATTGGGTTTCATTTTCTTGATTAACTAATTGTTTAATACCCCAAGTAAAATTTCCATTATTTATTTTAATAGAATAATTTTTATTGATATCAAATTTACATTGATGAAAAATTTTTTCATTGATTTCAGGTTCTCTAATGAATTTTTCAATTCTATTTAAAGAAATTCTACTTTCAATTAATTTACTAATTCCATCAGGAAGAAGAACAATAGGTTCTTGTAATCTTCCAAAAATAGTTAATCCAATTAACATAGTAGAAATTTTAAATTCATTATTTAAATATTGATATAAAGATATTGTTGCTATTGCAACAAGAATTGGACACATCCAAAATAAAACTATATTTGCTATATTTACATATAATGCTGATTTTAATTCAATTAATTCTTCTTCTCTTTTATTATATATTCTATTTTTAAATTCATTTTCCCAATTATATAATTTTAATATTTTTATATTATCAAAAGTTTCTGTTGTTATTTTCATTCTTTCATCTTTTTTTAATAAAACTTTTTCTTGTATTTTTCCATATAAATTGTTAATTTTTAAATTAATAAATAATGTAATAATCATTATAGAAGCTCCTGCAAAAAAAGCAATTCCAAAGAAATTAAAGAGTAAATATGAGAAAAAAATAATTTTAAAAGGAGAAACAAATAAATAAGGAGCATATTGAATCATATCTTTTAATTTTTCAGAATCAACTTGCATAAAATTAATAATTTCTCCTGGAGAAGATTTTTGAGAAAAACTTGAAGGAGAAACTTTAATTAATTTATTATAAATAAAACAATTTAATTGTCTTGCTGCTCTTACTCCAACTTCATTTTGTTTCATCATTACATGTAAAAATTCATAAACTCCTAAAATTGAAATTACCACATAAATTATTCCTATTGCTTTTAAATTTTTTATTCCAAAAAAATCTGCTCCTGAATCAAAGTAGTCAATATAATTTTTTATTAATATTATTTGAAAATATTCTGATGTTGCACCATATAAATTTAATAATATTGTAATAATTATTTTACCTATATTTGCTCTTATTATTGTTTTAAATAATGCATTCTTCTTTTTATTTTTATATAATTTTCCTTCCCAAATTTCATTTAATTCATCATTAAAATATGTTGAATCATTATTTTTATTTAATGGTCCTAAATGTTCTGGTTTAAGATTTATTTTATGTGATAAGCGTAAAATGTATAATGCCCAAAAAAAAAAAAATTTTGAAAATATATTTGAATCTGAATATGCGTCATAAGTATATCCTTCCTTTTTATTTTCTTCTTTTTTATTTCTCTTCTTTATATTTTTTTCTTTTTTATTAATTTCTAAATCCTCTTCTTCTTTGTTTTTTTCTATTTCTTTTTCTTCTTCATTATTCTCCATTATATATCTTTTCAGTAATTAATAATTAAAAATATTTATTTATATATTTAATTTTAGTATTAAATATATCATAAATACATTAATATTAGAAAAAGTCATAATATTGTAAATAAATGATTATTTATTTTTTATTAACTTATATTTAATTAAATAAAATCAATTATTTAACTTAATTAATTTTAATGAATATTAGATATTATTTCAAAAAAAAGGTAAAAATGATCTGTGTTAAATAATAAAAAATATAAATATTAAAATGGATGATTTAAGAACAAATAAAAAAAGTAGTAGATATTTTTCATTTATCAGTTTACCATTCATAATAATTATGATTATTTTACAAATTATAAGTTTGATTTATGGAAAGTCTTCAAAAAATATAAATGATTTAATTAATAATTGGGAATATATTCCATTACAAGATTTATCAACTTCTTATGAGCATAAAAATTTTAAAAAGAAAGATTATATAGAAATAAATTCAATTAAAATCTATTATAAAAGAATGAATGAAAAATATAATTATTTTTATTTAAAACAATTAGAAAAACAATTAACAGAAAAGCAAGATTGTGGAAAAGATGATTTAGGTAATTCAATATATTTTCCTCCTTATGAATCATGTCCAATTAATTATATAGAATTAAAAGAAGAATGTTCATCAAATAAAAATTGTATTAAAATATCATCAAATTATTATTTAGAATATTCAAATGAAAATATTAATAATAATTTAATTGTTCATTTAAATTATTCAAATAATACAATTAATTCTGAAATTTATAAAGGAATTTCTTTAAATTCAATTACTAAAAAAAGTGAAATTATTTTCAGTTTTAAATTTATTATTAAAGATTTCTTTATTATATTTATTATTTATTTATCACTGTTTCTTATTCTTTACATTTTTTTAATAGTTTTTCCCTCTAAAAAGAATTTTTTTAATATTTTCTTTGTTTGCAGTTATCTTTTATTAATTTTGTCTTCATATATTATATATTATATAATTGAATCAAATAAAACATTAAAAAAATTAGAAATCAATGAATTAATTGTTCCTAAATATATTTATATAATTAATTTAATTAATTTAATTGTCTCAATTTTATTTTGCATAGTTTTAGTTTTATCTTATTTTATTTTTTACAAAGAAAAAAAGATTAAATGTTCAAAAAAATTCATTTTGATTATCATTAAATATGGGATACCGGTTTTTTATTTAGGTTTGTTAATTGTTGTTGGAATATATTTTAAAAAGTATATTTTAAAAGAGGGAGTATATAAAGATTTATTTTTAAATTATAAAATGAGCCCAATTGAAAGTATAAATATAAAAGAAATAAATGAAAATATGAATGAATTAAATTATTTTGATAAAGAGAAACCTTATACTTTAGGAAAAATTCAATTAAGAACAGATAAAAAAATAGAATATTTAACAAATTGGAAAGATAAAACTTTTTATATTTCAAGAATGAATAAAAAATATACTTATCCAAATATTTTAAATAATGAAAAAAAAGGTAAATATTGTGGATATGATAGTAATGGAAATAAATTATATTTCCCTTTAAATGTAGAATGTCCAATAAATTATATAGAATTTACACATTCACAAAGTCCTTCATTAAAAGAATACAATTTTAAAACATTTCAAATAAATAAAAATACATATATGCATTATACAAATGAATATTTAGAAGGAAAAATATTAATTGATTTAAGAATAAGTAATTTAAAACCTTTTGGAGATATTGAAAGTGATAATAATATTTGTTATGAAATTTATGGAAAAGAAGAATGTATTATTGATAATAATTATCATGGTTATAATAATGATGTTTATGGTTATGAACAAATAGATTCTGATTTAATTAATTCTAAATCTCTTTATTTATATTCAAGAACATATGTTGGAATTAATGATGTTTCAAAAAAATTGGGAAATTATAATGATAAAATTAATAATTATTATTTAATTATACGTGTTATTTGTTTTTTAATAAGTTTCATTTATCTTGTATTGCGAATTGGTTTCTATATTTACTATGAACTAAAAAAGAGAAATAATATTCCTCAAGATTATTATTTAGTTTTATATACAATATCTTTAATTCTTACTTTCATTAATTATATTTTATATTACTCTTTAGTTTCAAAAAACTTTGTTGTAAAGAATAATATTATATATAATTCAAAAACAGATTTAAAAGACTTCTATGATAATGATAATTTTACGACGGATCATTATATTTTCTCTTTTTTAGTTGTAATTTTAATAATCTATTTTATTTTATGTTTTCCATTTATTATAAATAATCTTGAAAAAAAATTTAATAAAAATATATATGAATTTTTTGAATTGAGAAGAAACTATTTTATCACAAAAATAGAAAATTTAGACAAAGAAATAAATGAAATTTGTGAACAATTTTTGAATAATGAAAAAAATGAAAAAAAAAGACAAAAAAAAATCAATGAAAATTTTAAGAATGAAATTGAAATGCTTAAATATAAAATAAATGATTTAAATAATGAAAATATTAGTTTAAAAAAAAAAATATTGAATTTAAATAATAATAATGCAAATAATAATAATAATAACAACAATGATTTAAGAAGTTTATATCGTCAGAAAGAATTATTAACAAATAAATATAATGTTTTAAATACTGATTTAGGAATAAAACAAAACAAACTCATTGAAATAAGAAGAGCAATTGAACAACAATAAAAATATAATTGAAAATATTATTATTTTTAATTCTGAAAAATTATTTAAATAATGTTTTATAATATAATTAAAGATTGAGAAATAAAGATAATAAATTAAATTTTAAATATTTTAAACAGTATATTCTTTAAAATAAAATAATTTTTTTCTTTCTATTAGATTCATTATAATAATTAAGATTATTTGTTTAGGTTTTCATTTTTTATTTAAATATTAAAATAATATGAAAATCAATCTAATTAAATTATTATAAATAAATTTAAATTAATTAAAAATGATTGAAAGTCAATATTTATTTCAAATTGAAAAGAATATTAATGATTGGAAATTAACATTAATTTCATATCCAGAATCAATAATAATTAATGTTTCAAAAAATATGAGAGTGTACCAAAATTCTTTTAAATTAAATATATTTCAAAAATCAAAATTATTTGAAAACAATTTAACATCAAATGAAATAATAGAAAATATATCATCCATTTAGATAAAGGTAAATTAGAAATAGAAGAAGACACAAATAAATTAAAGATAAAATTAAATAAAGAGGAGGAATTTGAATTGATATTAATTCAAAAAGAACTTTTATCAAAAGAAATTATATTATTTTTAATAAACAAAATAAATAAATTAGAATTAGAGAATATAAATATTAAAAAAGAATTAAATGAGAATAAAAATAAAGCAAAAGAAAAAAATAGAATATTTAGAAAAAGAAAATAGAATAATAAAAAAAGATATAGAAATGATAAAAAAAGAGTTAAAAATAAAAGAAGAAAAAATGGATAAAATAGAGGAAAAAATGATGAAATTAAAAGAGAAATTATTAAATGAGAAGAAGAAAATTCAATTAACAAAATCAAATTTAAAAAATATAAAAACAGTTAATGCAAAAATATATTGGATAAATTCAATAGGAATTTTTCCATCTGGAAATATAATAATAGTATCAGATGATAAATCAATAAAAATATTTGATAGTAATTTTAATGAAATTCAAACAATAAAAAATGCTCATGAAGATTCAATAATATATGTAAATATAAAAGATGAAAATAATTTTGTTACTTGTTCAAATGATAAATCAATTAAAACATGGATTCAAATTGAAAATGAATTTATTGAAAAAATTATTATTGAAAATGCACATGATGATATAATTAATAAAGTTATTTATGATTTAAAAGGAAATTTATATTCTTGTTCTTTTGATGAAACTATTAAAATTTGGGAAAGTAAAAATAATACTTTTGAAAGTGGACAAATATTAATTCATAATAATAAAGTTTATTCAATATTATTATTTGAGAAAAATAATATATTAATTTCTTCTGGTGAATCAGGAACCAAAATTTGGAATTTAAAAAAATATGAATGTATTATTTATATTAAAGAAGCTGAATGCTATAGTAATAATGTTTTAAAACAAATTGATGATGATAGATTTATTGTTGGAGGAAAAGATGATTTTATTATGAAAATTATTTCTGTTAAAGAAAAAAAAATTATAAAGGAAATTGATAATAAATTTAAATGTTGGGGAATTTGTAATATTAATGATAAAGGAGTTTTTTTAACTGGAGGTTATAGTAAAGATATTAGAGTTTATAGAAGTGATAATTATGATTGTATTCAAATTGTTAATGATAATAATGATAATGTTAATGGATTAATTGAATTAAATAATGGAACTATTATTTCTTATTCTGATGATAAATCTATTAAGATTTGGTCTTTTTAAAATTTTTTATTTATTTAATTCCTTATTTAAAAAAATACTATTAATTATATTTATAATATATATTTCATTAATATGTTTTTATATCTTAAATTTTATAAATATGAAATATTTTAAATTATTTTTTAATTTAATTGAATAATGGCACAAAAAAATATAAATCATTTCAGAAATAAAACATCAACAAATTTTAATTATTTAAATCTATTTAAAACGGCTGAAAATAGGAATTATAAAAGGGATTTTAATCCAACAAGATTAACAAAAAATATAAAAGAATTAGTATTAAGTAATAGAAATTATATTTCATACTTTAAAAAATATAATGATTTAACAACAGAATTTTCTTTTAAAAATCCAAAAAATGAAGAATATCCAATAAGAAAAAATGAAGAATATTTAAAAATAGGAGAAACAACTTCTGCTTCTTCATCTTCTTTTTATATTACTTCTACATCTTTTCAAAAAAATAGACGTAAATCTTTTATAAAAAATTTAAAAAATCTTCCTGAAATTAAAACCGAAATGAATTCTCATTCAAATGAAAAATTTAAGAGTAATATTAATTTAATTAAATTTGAACCTATTTACTCTATGATTGAAGAAGGAAAAAAAAATATGGAAATTATGGATAATTTTGATGGAATTTTAAAAACAGAAGAAAAAAATGAAATGATTAATTTTTTATATAATTATTGTATGGAACTACCTAATATTAAAAATCAAACTTATAAATTTGAAAAAGAATCTATTATTAAAGTTTTAAATAATGAAAAAAAAATTTTTAATACTAAATTAATTTGTGAAAGTATGTCTTTAAAATTTAGAAATGTTAATTTAAATAATGAACAAATTATTTATCTTCCTTTTTCATTTTTACCTTTATATTATATGTTATCTTTTGATAAATTTAAATTATTTTTGAGTAATATTATAAAATTTAATTTAGAAACTGAAGAATTTGTGATTTTTAAACCTGAAATTCAAAATATAATTTATTGTTTTTTTAAACATATAAAACAATTTATTAAAAATGAAGAATATAAAACAAATATTTCATTTAATATTAATGAAAATACTTATAATTTAAAATATGATTGGATTCTTTATCAAGAAGAGTATTCAAAATCAATTTATGAATTTGAGATAATTTTACCAAATATTAAATTTATTGTAAATGATATTAATACTCAATTTATTAAAAAAATACCTAAAATTTTAATGATACATTTAATTAAAAATTCTTTTCAAAATTGGGAAAAATTCACAACAGATGAATTAAATATTAATATATCATTTAGAAAAATATTGAATGAAATAACAAATAAAAAAAGTAAAAACCACATGAATAAAATATATAATTTAAGTGAACATTCATTACATTCAAATAAAAATGAATGTACATTTTTTTTTACAGATGAAATAAATATGACTTATTATGAAATAATATCATTTTATTCTGTGTTAATTTTATCTGGAAATAATTATGAAATTTATAAGAAATTTAAGTTAAATTTAGAAGAAACAAAAAATTTATTAAAAATGAATAAAATTTGGACTTTAATGGAAATAATTCATAAATGTTTATTTATTAATAAAATTAATGGAAATATTATTCTTAAACTTGATTTATTAAAAGATATAGATGTGAATTATTTTGAGAAAGTAAAAGAAATGAGATTAACACCAAAACCAGAAGATAAAAATTTAATTAAATATAAAAGTAAAAATTTAAAAATTGAAATTGTAAAACCATATTTTTCAAATTATACTATTGATAATTATGGTTCTATTTCAAAATCAAATTATTGTTTTCCTTTAGGATTATTAAAAAATTTATTAATAAATAAAAAAAGAGATTTCCCAAAAATTTATTTTAAAGAAAAGAAAGGATTTAATTATGTTAAATCTTTTAAATTTAATGATATTGAAAAAGAATTTTTAAATGAAGAAAAAAGAAATGATTTTTTTAAAATAAATCCTTCTGAAGAAAAAATTATTCTTCAAAAAAGATTTTCTAAACAACCTTCAAGTACAAAAACAAGAATAGGAATAAAACCTTTTCATAGAAGTATTACTGGGAAAGTTGGAATAACTCAATTTTATAATAGTCATAGAAGTTCTGTTATTCAAAAATCCAAATTTAATTAAGTTTTTAAGTTTATTACAAAAATAATTTATATATTTTTATTGTTTATAATTAAAATTGTAAAATAAAAGATATATTTATTTTATTATGATTATTTAAATTTATTATTATTCATTATATTAAAAATTTTACAAAAATTCATCATTACTATATATCCTAAGTATTTATTATTTAAAATTATTTTCAATTTCAGTATAATATTTTTTATTATATTGATTTATTATTTCATGTATCATTCCTGTTATTTCAATGATATTTGGAGAATATCTTTTCCCGTTTATTTCAAATTTAAATATTATTTCATTTGCTTCGTTTGTGTTATAATTTATTAAAATCCTAATTTTTTTTTTCTCTTTGAAATTTTTTGCATTTATTTCTTTTTTTATTTTTTGATTATTTATTTTATAAGAATATAAATAACTTTTACTTATTAAAGGATCTTTGAATTGTTTTTTATCATATAATATATTTAAAATCATGTCATATGGGAATTCATCAATTAGTATTTTATTTTCGAATGGAATATTTTCTCCTTTAATCATCAATATTCTTTCATTTTGTTCATTTATTTTATAATTAATGAAATACATATTATAAGATTTAACAAATTCTAATTGTTGAAATTTTCTTTTTTCTAAAATAAAAGTTCCATATAATAAAACTCCTAAACTATGACTTCATCACATGAGATTGTTTTAGATATTGAAATTCCTGTAATTTCATTAATAATTTTTTGTAAT
>JAJJLU010004121.1:0-18234 GCA_023807065.1 Isotricha intestinalis
AAATTATAAAAATGTAAAATATAATTTAGATAAAATTGAAGTTGAATTAGGAAAAATTATATTACCTGGAAAAAAAAAGTTTAATATAGAACAAATTTATGTCACTTATGGATTTGAAGGTTATAATGGAAATAATTCAACAATTATGGCTAATTTTAAAGAAAAATATAAACAAGAACATTTAAATAAAAGTCAAAAAAATGCTTTATTTGAGTCTATTAGAGCAAAAGATTATAAAAATATTTTATTTTCAATTGAAATGTTATTTTATTATTTAGTCAATGGAGGAAATGCAAATTATAATGATTCATTAAAAGATTTTATTGAAAATTTACCTAAATTTATTGTTGTTAAAAAAGATTTAATTCAAGTTTTTAAAGAAAATCCTTCCTTTAAAATTAAACATTTAGTTTATATTTATGAATATACAGAAAAAAAAAAATATCAAAATATTTTTGAAACAATTGAAGAATTATATAAAATGAGAATTGACCAAAATATGAAAAAAAAAATTGTAGATTATCAAGATAAAAATAAATTAGTTAAAAAAAAGAAATTAGCTGATGTTGTGAGAAAGTTTATTTCAAGATTTTTTAAGTGGAAATAGAACTGAAAGAGAAATAAATGATAATACTCCAATTTTAGATTGGCTTCAACCTAAAGAAGAATTGTGGCCTGATTCAATTTTAAGAGAACAAAATAAGTTTGATAAAGAAATGTCTTTATTATCATTATTGTTTCCTGTTCTAGTTAGTCAATCTATTGACTTCTATTATACCTTAAAAGCTAAAAAAGTTTAAAGATTTTCTTTTATATAGAGTTTATATAACTAATTAGGTTTATATATAAATATATTAAAAGTTTTTTTTAAATGGTTTTAAATTAATTATGATTACAACAATTAATTTTATCTCAAATTTAATAAAATATTATTTAAAAATATTGGTGATTAATAATCTTTATATTAAAAATTAAATTTACTTTTATTGTATTAAATTGAAAGCAAATAAAGAAAAAAAATATAATAAAATTAAAAAGTGAAAAAATTCTTAATCTTCCTTATCATCTTCGAAATTATAGCATTCACAAAGTAAACTAATAGAACAAATAAAAATACCAAATTGAAAAAAAGAAGAAATTAATCCTAAAACAGCAAAAGAAATTAAAGCATCAATCATCCAATTCATTAATAATCTGAAACAACCTTTATGTTTAACTGGACCTCTATTTATTCCACTAAAAGTATATTTGACCATAGGAATTTGATTAGGATAATATCTTGTATCAATACTTGAACCTTCAATAATATTAGAATCAGATTGATAATTTGTTATACAAAAACCAGCGCAATTAAATCTTTCTTCTACATTTTTCCAAAATATATTAAATTTATTCCCGTTTATTTCTCTATCATAATAATCTTTGTAATCTTCATCATATATTGTTTGTATATCTACATTAGGACAATCTTGTATTCTTTCATAAGAAGAATCTTCATTACTTGAATTTGATTTATACCAATAATTTTTATATATTGTATAAGCTATTGGATCTGATTCAAACATTTTTTCACTAAATTCATTAAATTTACATATACATGATGATGAACATAATTTTTTATCTGATTCAATTATATATCTATCTATACTATTCCAATATTTTAATAATCCTTTAAATTTAGTATTACATCCTATATAATTTTTAATTTTTCCGACTGAAGAACCAACTAATATTAATATACAAATTGACATAGTAAATAAAGATGATAATAAATACAGAATTGAAGACTAATTATTAATATTATTATATTGTTTTTATTCTTACTATTGCATTTATTGGTTTTTTATCTTTGAAAATTTGAAATGATAAAAATCCTAATATTACAATAATAAATCCTAAACAAACATCAACTAATTGTAATATTCCTATAACATTATAAGGCCCTTCTGCCCAATCTTGATGTGATTCTTTAAAAACATATCCTGCTAAAAATATATTAACAATAAGGAAAATAAAATATATTATAGTTAATATCAAACCATATTTTTCTATATTTTCCTTTGTTTGACCTTTACACATTTTAATTTAATAAAATTTTTTAATCAAATTAAAAAAATGAATAAATCTTTTTTTCAAATTGAAAAAATAAAATTATTATTTATCCTTAAAAATGAGTAGTTTAAATTCTACAATTCCAAAAGTAACAAAAAGTGGATATGAATTAGCTCAAAAATTAATTTCTATATATTTTCCTTTAAAAAAACCAGACTTAAATAATAATGATATACCAAAACAAAATAGAATTATTGGTGGAACTGATTATGAAAAATTTGAAAAAATTGCAATTGAAGTTGAAAGAGAAGATATATTATCTAAAAAAGATATTTTGAAAATGGCAAATCCAAATGATATTAAAATACAAAGACAAATGTTTGAAGGTTCTTCAAAACCAAAAATTGAAGCTTGCTTAATTTTTAAAAACGAAGGTGATTTTTTTTTAAAAAATAAACAAATTAAAAATGCTATTAATTCATATGAAAAAGCTCTTTTACAATTATTTTATAATTTTAATGATGTTGAAGAAGAAAAAAGAAAAGTTGAAAAAATTAAATTATCTATTAATTTAAATTTGTCTTTATGCTTAATGAAAGAAGAAAAATATAAAGATGCTGTTGGTTATTTACTTGAAGCTAAAAGATTAGATTCTAATAATTTAAAAACTTTTTATAGATTAAGTTATTGTTATATTCAAGTTCATAATTATGATGATGCTAAAAAAATGTTAAAAGAAGGATTTAAAATCAATGAAAATAGTCCTGAATTAAAACAATTAGAAAGTGAAATAGAAAAAAAAGAAAAAGAAGAAAATAATAAAAAAGGTAAATTACTTAAAAAATTTATGAATTCATAATAAATTATCATTTTTATAAATATATTATATTAATTACTTATTTTTATATTTAAATCAATTTACCTTTTTTTTCATTTCAATTATTTAATTAATAATTGGACTAAAAAAAATAAAATTAATAATATTTCATTAATTTAACTGAAAAAAAGAAGAATTTCAAAAAAAAATTAAGATAAATAATATTGAATTAAAAATATAAAATTTAAATAAAAAAATGTTAATTCAACTAGATAGGGCGCGACAATGGTATGAAATATTATTAAGAAGAATAAAAAATAAGAAAAAAAAAGCAAAAGTTATTATATTAGTTTCTCCCTCAATAGACTCTTTAACTTCTGTAAGAATAATAGTAGGTTTATTTAAATCTGATATAATTCCTTATGAAATAATTCCGATATTAAACACAGAAAATTTAACTAATCAATTAGAAAATTTAAAAACATATACTTTTGAAATAATAGGAATGATATTTATTAATTGTGTAGGACAAATCGATTTAACAAATTATTGGTTTTATAAAAAAAGTTCAAAAGATATTTTAATATTAATTACTGATTCTAGAAGACCTATTTATCATAAATTAATTAATGATAAAAGTATATTTGTTCTTATTGATGATTTAGAATATGATATAAGTAATTGTCCTTCTAATGAAGATTATGATAATTTTGAAAATGAAGATTTTGAATCAAATGAAAATGAAGATAATGATAATAAAAATGATGATGGTGAAAATCATTATGAAGTAAATAATAATAATGATAATAATAATAAAGAAAATAATGAAAATTCAGAGGAAAAAAAGGAAGAAGAAAAAAAAGAAAAGAGAAAAAAATTAAAGAGAAAAACAACAGAAAATATAGAAGAAGAGCTTCAAAAAGAAGAAGATGAAGAAGAAGAAGAATTAAGAAAATCAACAATAAATAATATAACAGATTCAAATGTATTGTCTCCTAAAAAGTTAACATATAAAGAAGAAGAAATGACAAAAGAACAATTAAAAAAAGAAAAAATGAAAAAAGTAAAAGAACAAATAGATTATTATTATTATGGAACATATTATGGTTTACCATCAACATATATATTTTATTCAATAGCTCATGAACTTCATAAAGAATCAAATACATATTTATGGTATTTAATAGTAGCAGTAACAGATGAATATTTAAGAAAACATATAACAGAACAAAAATATGAAGAAATGAAGAAAATTTGTCAAAATGAAGTAACTAAAATAACAAAAAGGAAAAAAAAAGAAGAAAAAGAATCTAAATATAGTTCAACTTCAAAAGAAGTTAAATCTATATTAATAGGAACAGATTATAGATTATGTTTATATCGTCATTGGAATTTATATGATTCATTTATTTATTCTAATTATCCTTTAGGAGTTTTATCCACTTGGAAAGAACAAGGTAAAAATGAAGTTCAAAAATTATTTGCTTATGTTGGAATTCCATTATCTGAAGCTAAACAAAAATATAGATATATGAGAAGTGAATATAAAGATAGTTTTAAAAGCCAAATTACTGAAATTAGTAGAAAATTTGATTTAAGAGAATTAATTTTTCATTCTTTTATTTATCAATTTGATCAAAATATTGAAATGAGTGCTTCTGATTGTGTTTATTTAATTTCTTCTTTACTTGAATATCCTTTTGATAGTATTAATGATATTGAAGTTGAAGATGATGATTTTTTAGAAGATGATAATTATAATAAGTTAATGGAAAAAATATCTAATGATAATTATACTGATGATGATAATTCTGAAATTAGAACTGATTTAAATATTGAAATTGTTAAAAAGAAAAGATATGAAGATAATTGGATTAAAAAATTTTGGTTGGCTTATAAATTTTTATCTTTGAAAAAGTTAAATATGACAAATAGTTTAATTGATTTATCAATTAAATTTCAAATTACTTTGGCAAATAATTCTACAATGGTAATTGATAAAAATGGAATCATTCAATCTCAATCTTTTCGATATTCTATAATTAATTCTAATTTAAGTGATGAATCTAAATATTTTCATTATCCAGGGAATTTAGAAAGATTAACTGAATTATTAATTGAAATATATAAAAGAAATAGGAAAGATTTTATTGAAAAACCTTTTTTATTAGCTTTTTTCGATGCTGAAACTAAAACTTATTTTGTGAATGGAATTGGAAATGATACTGGAATGAATAATAAAAATGATTTTTATATTAAATTTATATATGTTGTTAGGAAATTAGGAATTAAAATGAACTTTTCTTTTTGTAATGATGAAATTGTTTCTATTGGGAAAGAAGATTTATATAGATTTATTGAAGAAATTTCAAATATTCAATAATTTAATTTATATATAAAAATTCGAATAAATTTCTTTTTTTTATTTTTTTATGAAAGCAACAATAGAATTTTGAATATTTTTTAAATTCTTTATTAACAATTAGATATTTACAATCAATATATATTAGTATATTATATAAATTATCATTTTTCTTTTCTTCTGTTTTTAATGATATTTTAGAATAAATATAATAATTCATTAATATCATTATCATTTTCAGTTAATTTATATATTCATAATAATATTGAATGAAAAAATTGAATTTAATTCTGATATTGTTAACTATTTTTTTTTTATAATCTTAATAATAATAATAGTAATTTTAATATAATTTTAATATTGATTTTAATTTATTCTTGTTACTTTATCATATATTCATATCTCGATTTATATTCAAATATCATATTTTTCAATTTTTCTTATATTACAAAATTATATTTTAAATTTCGTTGAAATTTATTTATTTTAAATTTATTTTTAAGATATAATGTTAATTTTTAATGAAAATTATTTAAATATTTTTCCCATTTTTAAAGAGACTGTTAATAAGGCTGATTTTGTTTCTTTTGATTGTGAAATGACTGGAGTTACTCTTGAAAGTAAAACTGATGGAACAAAATATGATACACAACAATTTAGATATAGAAAACAAAGAGAAGTTGTGCAAAAATTTAATTTAATTCAAATAGGATTTACATTTTATATTAAAGCAACCAAAGAAATTGAAATTGAAAATAACCAAAAAATAGAGGAATTTTATATTGAAAGAACTTTTACCTTTTATTTATTTAAAAATTCAAAATTGAGGTTTTTAGATAATAATATTTTTACTTCGGAAATGATGTGTCATCCTGCTTCACTTAAATTTTTAAATGAAAATAATTTTGATTTAAATATTCTTGTTTCTAAAGGAATTTCTTATAATAAATTAGAATATAAAGAAAATATTATGAAAGCTTTAAAAGAAGAACCATATTTATTTTGTAATAATGCATTATTTTTAAGTAAAGAAAATGAAAACTGTTTAATTGAAGCAATAATTAAAATTACTGAGTTTTTGTTAGATGATTTAGAAAATAATAATGAAAAAAAACCTTCTCTTATTATTAATCTTAATTCAAAACAAACTATGATATTTCTTTTAGGAATTAATTTAAAAAAATTATTATATATTAATAATTTTACTGTTTATAAATATGATAAAGAAAGATTTTTAAGAGAAAAAAATAAAAATAAACAAGGCAAAAAAAAGAAGAAAAAAGAAAAAGAAAAAGAAGAAGAAGAAGTAAAAGAAGAAGAAATACCAAAAAGTTCCTTAATAATAGAAAAAACAAAAAGAAATTTAAATAAAGAGGATTTTATAAATAAATATCAATCATTAGAAAATTTTAAATTAACATTAAAAGAAAATCCAAATATAATATATGACTCAAAATTTCAAATAACAACAACATTACCATCAAATGAAGTAATTCAAACTTTATCAAATAATGAATTAGGTTTCTCTCAATTTATTCAAATAATAATAGATAAAAAAATTCCTATAATAGGACATAATATTTACTTTGATATGATGTTTATATATGATAAATTAATAGGAGATTTACCAAAAGATTTTTATTCTTTCAAAACAAAAATTCATTATTATTTCCCAAAAATATATGATACAAAAGCAATTGGAATGTCATTGGGAAAATATGAAAGAACTAAATTAGATGATTTATATAAAACTTTATGTAAAAGAAATTATAATAATTATGTTAATTTTTATTCTGATGTTACAAATGGCTTTTCAATATACAATGATTTTGAAAATAATAAATTACATGATGCAGGTTATGATTCTATTATTACGGGAAGATGTTTTGTTTTAATGTGTAAAGCTCATGAAAATAATTATGAAATTATTGATAAAAAATCAATTAGTCTTTTTAAAGGAAATAAAATATTAAAAGAAGAGAAAGAAGAAAAAAAAAATCAAGTTAAATTTGGTTTTGTTGATTTAAATGTTTTTAATAATTATTTAAATTATTCTATTATGAGTATTGTTGATTCTAATTATGCTAAAATTAATTGGGACACTGAAAAAGAAGATAAAAATCAATTTTTGGAAAATGAAAATAAATTAATTCAAGAAACTTTTGTTTCAGTTTTTCATGTTATATTTAATAAAGTTAAATATAATTATATTATTAATATTTATGAAATTGCTAAAATGTTTGAAAATAATAATTTTGATATTAATATAGTTAAAACTGATTTTTTTTCTGCTTTTATTGAATTTGCAACTGAAAATTATGAAAAAGATAAAGAAGAAATTTTAAAAGTTATAGAAAATGTTAAAAATGAAAACAAAGAAAAAATCATTGAAATTCTTTATGTTAAAGACTTTTATCAACTTGAAGAAAAGAAATAATTATAATTGAAAAATATTTTTATATAATAATAATAATTGATAATTTAAATATAATTTTATTTTTTATTATCATCTTCTCTTTCTCTTTTATTTCCAAGTATTTTTTCATTATGATTAGTATTATTATTATTGTTAATGTTATTATTATTGTTATTATTATTTTTTTTATGATATTTATGATGATCCTTATCATTTTTGTTTTTCTTCTTCTCACTCTTATAATTATCATTTTTATTCTCTTCTGAATGATTTAAAATATTTTTCTTAATAATCTTTTTTTCACTGAAAGAACTAATATTATAATAGCAATTATGATTAATACAAAAATCAATTAATTTCTTCCAATAATTATTATTTTTCAAAGTACTAGAATTTCCAACAACATAACAAGCATATTTAGCTCTAGACAAAGCAACATTCATTCTTCTAAAATCATTTAAAAAACCAATTCCAGTATGAATTTTTGTATCTTCATCATCATTTAAAAAATTAGATCTAACTGTTGAAAAAATAACAATATCTCTTTCTTGTCCTTGAAAAGAATCAACAGTATTAATTTCAATATCTATTGAATCAGATAATTTAAATTTAATATCTTTTAACTTATCAATAAATAATTTAACTTGAGATTTATAAGGAGTAATTATTGCATATTTATATTTATCTTTTTGTTCATATAATATTTCATTAAAATAATCATCATCATCGATTTTATGTTTTTTTTTTTTTTTATTCTTTCTAATCCTTTTATCTATTTGATATATTATTTCCAAAACAAAATCAACTTCACTTTCATTAAAATAACTTTTTCCTTTTTCTGCATCAAAAACTTCTTTTCCATAAGTAATATCAAAAAAAGAAAAATTGTTTTTTTCTTTAATAGAAGAGAATATATTATCATATTTCATTTTTTTAATTAAATAATCATCATCTTTTAATTGATTATCATAGAAAATAGTTCCAATAAAATTTCTAATATTAAAGTGCATTCTATATTGAATAGTTAAAATATGTCTCGGATAATTATTATCAATTAATCTTTCAAACAAGCTTCTATTATATAAAGTTTTAACAGCATCTTCACTAAAAACAGTAGCAGGAAGTTGCATATGATCACCAACCATAATTAATTTTTTAACATTATGACATAAAGGAATTAAAGCTGAAGGCTCTATACATTGACAAGCTTCATCTATTATTAAATAATCAAAATTTATACGCATTTTTTTTAATCTATCACTTCCTGATGAATTTAATGTTGTACATAATATTTTTGTATGAGATAATAATTCAAATTCAAAACGCTTTCTTTCTGCTTTTAAATCTGTTAATTGACGTAATATTGTATATCTTCTATTTTTTAACTCATATATATTTTTTTCTTGGATTTCTTTTTGAAGATTGTTTTCATTTTTTAATGTTTGGTTTATCTCCTTGTTTACTAATTCTAAATCTGAATTCATTTTATTATTTTTATTTTTATACCTTTTATCACTTAAATTTTCTAAGGAATATTCTTGAATAATTTGACCATTTGATGTATATAAATATTTATTTTCTTTTTCTTTTCTATCATATAAACCAAAACGTATAAAATTTATATTTTTAATTATTTCTAAATTTTCATTTAAAAGACCTTTCTTTGCTATTCTTGCTGATATTTCATCTATTGCAGTATTACTAGGAGCACAAATTAATATTTTACCATCATTATTTAATAAGAATAAACTTAATAAACCTAATATTGTATGTGTTTTCCCTGTTCCTGGAGGACCTTGAATTAATAAAATATCTTTTCTATTCATCTCACTTGCTTTTATTATTGCTTCTGTTTGAGATGAATTAAATATATTTTTTTTTTTTATATTATCTAAATATAATTTTGATTTTAATGTTAAATGATTTTCTTTTTCCTTTTCTTTGAAAAGATCTTTTGAATATAATATACCTGTGAAGTTTGATAATTCTAAATTTAATATTGCTTTATATTCTCTTAAAGAAGAAGTTAAATTTCCTAAATAATATGTTTTGAATAATTTGGATTCTTTTATTTGATCTATTGTATTTACTAAATTAAATTTTTTAATATATTTATTATGAACATAACAATTTAAATCATATGTTTCATTATTTATTTGAACAATTCCAATAAAATAATTTAATTTATTTAAATTTTTAAATGTTATATCTTTAAAATTAATTTTTTCATTAATAGGATAAAATGCTACAATATCATTTTCTTTAAAAATTTTACTTCTAAAATCACTTAGTTTTTTATTTGGAATTAATTCAAATAAAGTTATTTGTTCATAATTGTCATTTAAATAAATAAAATTAACTTCTACATCCATTTTAATATAATTATTAACTTCAGATGACTCTGACCTATCACTTAATAATGTATTTTTTAATTCATTATAAAAATTTTTTATCCAAATAAATTTATAATGTATTTCACTATCAAAAGTATTTGGAATTTCTTCAGTCAATTGTTTATTATGATAAAATTCAAAATCAAGCATTTTTTCAAAAATTTCAAGAGGAGAATATTTAAAATATTTATAATATTTTATATTATTTGAAGTCTTTCTTAAAGGATTAATATGTGCATTTATTGTTTGAATTATATTTGGAGATATATTATTTATTAAATTCTGAGATTGATCTACATTATTTTTTTCTAACTTTATTTCATTATTATTATTATTTTCATTTGTTGGAATTGAAAAATTTTTCTTTTTATTTCCTACTAATAATAATTCTAATCTGGCATTTTTTCTTTTTGCTTCTTCTTCTCTTTCTATTTCTTTTCTATTTTTTTCTGTTTCTTTATTTAAATTTAATAATAATTCTAAATTAAATATTTCTTTCTTTTCTAATTTTTTATTTTTTCCCTCATCACCTTTATTTAACTCTTTCTTTTCTTCCATTTTTTTTTTCTTAATTTTATCTAATGATTCCTTAACTTTGTTTTTGATTTCAATTTCTTTTAATAATTTATCAAATTCTTTTGCTGCTTTAATTTCATTTTTATATTCTTCAGAAGAATAATTATCTTTTTTTTTTGAAAATATATCTTGAAAATTAATAATTTTGACATCATTTTCAGCATTTTTTTTTTTTTTATTGATTGACTTTTTGCTTTTTGTTTTATTAATATTTTTAACAGGAGAAACATTAGGAAAATAATCATCAATATGTTTTTGAGGTTTAATCATATTTTTTGAATAATCAAAAGAAAGAGAATCTGACTTTTTTGATAATTTTTCTTTTATATTAATTATCATTTTTTCATATGTTTTTGTTATTTTTTCTTTATTTGATGACATACTTAAAAATTTAAAAATGAATTATATTTGAATAAAATAAAAAAAAATTTAAATTAATTTTTCTAACTTTTATTTGATAGTTAATACTGAAAATTATATTTTTTTATACAAACAAAATATATTTTTATTTTCTTTAAATTATTTATTACAAAAATACTTTAGAAAAAATTTTCAAATAATTAAAAAATAAATATTATTTAAAAAAATGACTCAAATTACTATTTATTATAAATCATACTATTTTTATTTCTTTATTTTTTTCTTTTGACTTTGAATAATTTGTTTAATTTGACTTATTCCTCTATTTGAAATAATCCTATTATTAATTTTAACTTTTTGATTATTAGAATTGTGTCTAACTTTCATATTTTTTCCATAATCAGTTTTTAAAACAAAATCATTAAAATTAATAATACTATTTTTTTTTTCATTTAATATCATACTAGCAAAAGGTCTATAATTACTTAAATTATTCCTATTTAAATTTCTTGATAAATTTTTAAATTTTTTATTTTGAGTATTTTCAACTTGTTTAATTGCTTTAATTAAATTTTTATTATTTCTTTCAGTCATACATCTTAATTCTTGTTTTTTCCCTGAATTTAACATAGAATTTAAAGTATTATGAATAGAATTCATTGATAATTTTGCTTTATTATTATTTTCATTTCTATAAGTATATACACCAAAATCAGAAAATAATGGATTATTAATTATTAAATTTCTTGATTTTTTATGATTTTCAGGAACTTTATTTTTAGAAAAAGAAACTCTTGAAAATGATTTTTTTGAATTTCTCCTTTCTGAAAGTACTTTTTCTTTAAATTGATTAAAATTTAAATTTGTTCCTGTCTTTGTATGTTTATGATTTATTTTCTTATGTTGGAAATTTTTATTATATATAAAAAACAAATTTTTTCCAATATTGTCTTGTTTAATATCATCTAAATTTGGAGATTTTGCATTTTTTGATATTTTTTCTTTTATTATTACTTTATTATTTTCCTTTTTATTTAATTTAAAATTACTATTTATTTTTTTTTTTTTAGGAACTTTCTTTAAAGTTAAATCATTAATTATTTTAATCAAAGAAATTTCAACTGAAGAAGTTGTTGTATTATTAACACTAGGTAAATTAATAGTTAAATTTGATAAAGAATTATTATTTGAAATTAATTTTTTTATTTTAGGTGTGAATATAGTAAATAAAGGAAAATCACTTTTTTCTTCTATTGGAAGATCATCTTTATAATTATTATTATAAAAAATTTGTGCTTTTTTTTCACTATAATCTTGAAATAAATCATTTAAATTTAATTCACTGAAAATAGGTTTACAAAAGAACATTAAATAATTTTTATAATATGTGACAAATTTTGGGATTCTAATTTGACTTTCTTCTTCCATATAAAATCTCTTTAAAAATTCTTCATTGTAATTGAATAATATTTTTTCTTTGAAAACTGCTAAATCATGACAATATTTTGATTGAAGTACATTTTCTAAAAGAATCATATCATGATCATGTGGTAATGTATTATATTTTGAAAATAAAATCGTATGTATTATTCGATGATAAAATTTTTTTCCATTTATGTTATCTTCTGAATTTTTTATTAAAGCACTTATTGTTGATTTATTTGTTTCTGATGATGATTTATTATTCCTTTGAGAAAAATTAAGAAGTTTTTTATTTAAAACATTTATATTAGTTGATATAATATTTTCCATGTTTTGTTTTAATCTAATATTTATTTATATTTATATTAATTAAAATTACTTAAAAAATTTTGTTTGTTATTCATTGAAAAAAATGACATAAAGATATTAAGGAAAATTTGTTATAATATAAAATTAATTTTATGATGTTATTTATAAAAATATATAATTAATTTTTTAATTTACTTCTAAAACGCATTTATATAATTTTCCTTCAAAATTATTAATTTTACTTTCAACTTCATCTAATTCTCCAAACTTTTTTTTTGTATGATTTGGGATTTTATGTACAAATATTTTTCTAATAGAATCTTGAACATTAAAATTATTAAGTTTTCCTTGAGTATTTTTAATAGTTTTATAAAGTTGAAAAGAAATTTTATTTCCATTTAAATTAACTGGAATATTATTATCATGTAATAAACCTCCAACATTATTAATTTCTTCTTCATTTAATTTTGGATTTGCTTTTATTTTCTCATAATAAAATTCAATGTCTTTATGAGGAGTTAAATTACCATATTTTATTTTAGTTGAAAATAAACTATTTCTATGTTCGTTATTATTTTTTAAATGAAATGAACAATTCGAAGAAGAATTTTTTTTTTTTGATAATTTTTTTTCTTTTTCAAAAGGTTTGTTTATATTATTTTTATTTATTATAAGTGGAATATCAGAATGTTTTTTAGAATTATTATCTTGAAGACAATTATAATAATTTTTATATATTTCATTTTGGGAAAAAAAACCAGATGAAGAAGTCTTATTTAATTTATGGATTTTTTTATCTGAACAATCATCTAAATAGTTTTTATTTTCATAAATTGATTTTAAACTTTGTTTTGTTTTAAAAATAAAATCTTTTAAATCTTTCTTTTTCTTTTCAATACTTTTAATATCTTCTTTTAAAATTTGTTTATCATTTTCATTTTTTGAATGAAAATTTTGATCTTTAGAATCATTAATTAAAAAATCTTTTATTCTTTCTAAATATTTAACTGATTTTTCTTTTAATACTTTAATTTTTTTATTTTTTGAAATATATAAATAATAAAAATATAAATCAGTTGGTTCTTTTAATAAAATTCCATTTGATTTAAATAAATTATCAATATTTTCTTTATTTTTATAACTATCTTTTTGATTTTCATTTAAGTTATTGTTTTTTGGATTATTTTCAGAAGTACTTTTAACTAATAATTTATAGTGTTTAACAAATAAATCATTTGGAATTTTATAATTTTGAAATAGTTCTTTATTTTTTTCAAACTGATGTTCACCTTCAACGAGAATATCATCTAATATATTTGCAGGATGATTTGAATTTTCCATACTTTTACTTTTTTTTTTCTTTGTATTTTCAAATTTTAATTTAGGTGGTACTCTTTGAATAATAAAATTATATGGTAATAATCTATGTGTTTTTAAAGCATTTTCTAATTGATGATGATTTCTTGAAAAAATTTTATTTTTTAATATCTTTTTAAAGACTGTATTTTTATTTAATAATTCCATATTTATTTGAAAAGAAAAACAAAAAAAAGAAAAATAAATAATAAATTATTTATAAAAAATTAATAAGATAAATTATAATGGAATATTCTCCTCAAATTTTTTTAAATTGAGTTTATATTAATTAATTATGGATTATTCTATATTATCATATGGAATTTTGTTGATTTACAGAGAAAAGAACATTCTACTATATTTCATTCCTCTTTTATCATTAATAATATATTGACAATTCCTATATATTCAATTATTATCCTTTAATAGTTAAATGATTTGTTTTTCTTTATTTTTTCAGTTTTTCTTCGTTTTTATTTTTTAATATTTTTTATTTGAATTTTTACTTATTTGGATTTTTTGAGTTATGTAATAAATGTTCTAAAAACAATAATTTTTTTTTTAAATTTTTTCAATTTAATAAGAAGAATTGTTTTATTAAATTTTAAAAAAATAAAATGGGGAACACAGCAGGTTGCCAATGTGGTAAATATGATGATGATGGAGAAATTAGAACAGGAGCTGGAATTTATAAATTTAAAAAAACTGTAAATTTCATATTAATTAATTATAATATTAGCATATTCCAAAAAATAAAAAAGAACAAATTTATTATGAAAAAGAGAAAAAATATGATGAAAATATTAAAGGAAAAATAAAACCAACTTCTTCTATCATAAAATCAGGAGTTAAGGAATATCTAAATGGAAATGTAAATGTTATAATTCCTTGTCCAACAGATTTATAAAATAAATCAAATTTAAAAATAACTTATTTATACAACATATATATAATTTATATTTTTAATAAAAAATATTTATATTAATTATATTTCTATTGTTTTTACCAAATCAACAGTTATATAAGTTATTTTATTATTATTTCAATAAAATAAAAATGGGATGTGGAAGTTCAAAAGATGAAGATATATTAGAAACAATAAATCCACTTACTACAGAAGAAACAGAAAGAAAATATTTAGAAGATGAAAAAATTGAAGAAGAAATAAAAAGTAATAATGAAAAAATAAACATTAATAATAATAACTCAATAATAAATAAAAGTTTTAATGATAATAATATGTTATTTATTGATAATAATTTAAATAATTCAAATAAAAAACATAAGAAATTAGATAGTAATTTATTGATTGAAAGTATTGATGAAAGATTAAGTGATTCAAATTTTAAAAGAAAAGTGAAACCTTTAAAAACAAATTATGGAAATATAAAAAAATTAAATTTAAGTGATTTATCAATTTCAGATTTTAAAAATAATAAAAAAAATTCAAAAATTTCAAAAGACTTTGAATCATTATCAGCAATATCAGATATAAAGAAAAAACATGTTAAATTTAAATCATCTAAAAAAAAAGACTCTTTAAAAAGAGATTTAACTAAAGAAAGTGAAATGTTATATTTTGAAAATGAAAAAGGAGAAGAAAATGATAAAAAAGAAAGTGAAGAAAGTATTCATAGTGATATAGAAGAAATAGAAGAAAAAGAAATTGAATATGAAGATGATAACATTGAAATGGGAAGAGTTACTTTAAGAGCAAGAAAAAAAAATAAAAAAATAATATTACCAAAAACTCAAATTAAAAAAGATCCTAAATGGGTAGAAACTAAAAAATTATTTTTCCAAAAATTAAAAGAACAAATTGAAAATAGTGATATTGAAGATAATATTGATGTTTCAATCACTTCTATTATTTCTTTAAATAAAACTGATTATTCTAAATATTCTCTTAATCAAAAATTTAGAATTCAATTAATTAAAAAATCTAATGAAATTAATTGGATTAAAAATCCTTATAATTCTTTTAAAAAAAAAATTTCAAAAATACCTTCTTTAAATCATTTACTTAAAAAAATAGTTTTTTTTGATTTTGATAATAATTCTTTAAATGAATTTGAACCTTATTTAGGAGAAACTAAATTTTTAAGATTAAATTATATAAATGGAAAAGAAAATAAAACTTATATTACTTTATCTAAAGAAACAATAAATCAAATTGTTCTTATATTAATATTTTCTTTCGAAAATCCAGATTCAATTATTTTATTTAAAGAAGTGTTAGAATATATTAAAAATAAAAAGAAAAAGAATAATAAATTTTCTCTTCAATTTTTTCCTGTTTATGGTCCAATTTTAGAAAAATCATCTAATATAAATTATGTTTGGGAAATGACACAAAAAAATGAATTTGAAAAAGATTTAGAAATATATTTTATAGAAAATAATAATTTAACTCAAAAATTTCAATATATAACAGATGATAAGAAAATAATTTGTAAATATATTTTAATTGACTCATCTTCAATTATTAGAAAAATTGGAAATCCAAAAAAATTTACTTTTAATTTAATTAATCAAATGGATAAAATTGATAAAAATGATTATGAAATAATAAAAGAAAATTTAACTCAATTTGTTTCAGAACAAAATTATTCTGTTAGAGATTTACAAAAACATCCAATCAGTTGTTCTTTATTTTTAAATAAAACAACAATATATTCTTATGATAAATCAGATCAAATTTTTGTTACTTTAACAAAATATTATGATACTTTAACAGGTGAAATTAAAAATGAAGATAATATTTTAGAATTATATCAAGACTTAGATGAAGTTGGAAAATTTGAAAAAAGAGAAAACCCAAAAAAATTTCAATTATCCTTTAAAAAAAAAACAGAAATGATATCTAATTTAATTGGAGATGTATTTCAAAGAAGTTTATTAGAAAAAATAAAATACATAACAAAATTTGAAAAAAATTCAATATTAATGAAAATTAATCCTAATAAAAAACCAGAACAAAAATTTAATAAAATAAAGAAAAAATCAATTATATTTGAAGCATATATAAAATATGAAGACTTTTTACAAAGACATCATTATCCAATAATAAAAGGTTCATTAGATTTACTTCAATTTTCATTCTCAAATAATATAAATTATTTTTCATGTGTTTTAGCAAATGAAGAACAATTTCCAAATACCATAAAATTATATAATTCAGAAACAAAAGAACCAGAAAATTTAACAATAAATGAAAATGGTTCTTATCCTTCTTTATTAATAATATTTTCTTTAAATTCAAAAGATTATTTAGCAAAAATGGAAATGATATATCGATTAAATAAAATATATAAAAAAATATTTAATTTAAGAAATACTATAAATATTCATTTAATTTATAGAGGAGAATTATATCCTTTTGAAAGGGAAATAAGTGAATTAAAAATGAAGAAATTTTTCGTCAAAATTATTCTTTACATATTCTTCCTTCTAATATTTCTATTTTTCCTTTATATTATAACACAAATATAATTGAAACTTGTGAGAGTCAATTAAAAATATTTTTATTGGATAAAAAAAATAATGTTGCTTATGCTGGAATTTGTGATGATATTAATTTAAGAGGAAGTATTATTAATTTATATGAGAATAGTTATGTTAAATATATGAAACATTATCCTTTAAATTTAGAGGAATTTACAAATGAAATTAAACCAAGAATAAAAGAAATAGAACAAATTATTGAAAGAGCTTTTATAAAAAAATTAAATGAAGATGAAATATTATTATATAGACCTTATGTAAGTTTTTCTTATTGTAAATGTGTTAATTATATTGATGATAAATGTGATAATGATGTTTATATAAATAATTTAAGGCTACGAATTTTAGTAAAAGAAAAGCATAAAAATTTAATCTTAAAAAATATAGAATTAAAAGAACATTTTAAAATAATAAAAGAATATGGAACAACTATATTAATTATTCCAATTCCTTGTGAAAATTTACAAATAGAATATAAATGTAAATTATGTAATAAAGGAATAAATAAAAAAAAAGGATTTTTTTATAATCAAAATGAAAAAAGTACTATTTGTTTAAATTGTGAAAAAAATTTAAATCAAAATAACATTTTTTTGATCTATATTAAATCAACTAATATTGATAAAGAAATAATATCTGAATTATATAATTTGAATATAAAATGTGA
>JAJJLU010004122.1:0-18223 GCA_023807065.1 Isotricha intestinalis
TTTTATAATATTTTTTTTATTTGGATGAATAAGGGTTTTCTTTAGATCGATTCTTAATATTATTGCAAATTTGGGTTTCAAGAAATATTAGATTTTATAATAAAAATCCAAAAATTTTAAAATGATTTCCTCTCAATTGGGTATATTATTGAAAAAAAAGGAGATTTTGAAATGATGATTAAAGCTTTTGATAAAATTTTATGATTTTAAGTATTTCTTCAAGATTAAAAATTTATTCACTAGTTAGAGAGGTATTTGTATTGTAATATTATTTATTGCTTAAATAATTGATTTATAAAAAAATAATTAAATATATTTATTATTTTTTTCTTTTTTCTCAATTATATAAATTATATGATTATATAATGTGTATAACTAATAATAAAGAAAAATTATACCTTTTTTTAAAATCAATAGAACCCATTGTATTAATAATAAAATAAAGACTAATATTATTTATCGATCGTTATTCCCAAAATAATAATCATACTTATATTTTATTATTAAATCCTTTAGAAATTCCATTAAAAAAACTTATTTTAATCTTTTATTTAAATAAGATTTAAAATTATTAATATTTAAATTATTATTTTTTTGATTCATTGATTTATTATTTTTATTGTTGTTGAATTTAGATTATTTTATTTTTTTGTTTAAATTTTTTATTAACTTTTTCTTTTTTATTATTTCTTATTTTTTTATTTTTTTAAATCATCTTTCATCTTTTCTTATTTTTAATGATTATTATTATTTAATTGAAATTTAATTATTACTAAATTTAATATGAAATAAAATAATAACTATATTTTAAATAAATTCAAAACAAAAATTGTAGAATTTTTTAATAATTTAAATAATTACATTTTTTTTCCATATTAATGTAAATTATTTCCAAATGAAAATTGAAATAATTTTTAAAGTTTACTTAAATTTTATTTTTCAAAAAAAATAAAATAATTCTATTAATTAAATTTATTAATAATCATTAAAGAATAAATTTATATTTAAAAATTGTATTATATTATCTAATTCTCTGAAACTCATATAATAATGAGAATTTCATCCAGAAACATTTTTTCATTTATATTGAAATAATATCACACATAAAAAAATGAATATTCCATTTCATCTTTGTTAAAAAGAGAATCCCCTTTGCTCCTATATGAGAAAATTTTCACTTTGGGAGCGCAGAAATATTATCTTTACCTTTAATTTCTTTGGGTATAGGATTCCAATAAGATTTAATTTTGTTCAAAATAATTTTTAGTTATAATATCATTAACAAAAATTACTTCATTTGATATATTGATAAATATTCTATTTAATGACCTAAATTTTTCTTGTTCAGCTGTATCCTAAAAAAATAATCTATTTTTTCTCCATTTTCTTCTAATATTTTATATTCTCTTCACTTCCTATTGTTGTATTATTGTACATTTAGCAAATTATCAATATCAAATCCATTAGTCATTTTAAAAAATGTAAAAAAAATCAAATATTAAAAATAATAAATAATAATTTAAAAAAATCAAAAAAAAAAACATGAAAAATTCAAAAAATCCTTTTGAATATTTTTAAAAAAACAAAAAATAAAACACAAAAAAAAATAAAAATAAATTAAAAAATGTTTATTTTTTTTTTCCTTTTTCTTCCTTTTTCATTTCCATATCAACCCTATTCATAAAATCTTGCATAGGATCATTTTTGACATTTTTTCTTTGATTATAAGGAACATATCCAGAATTTTTAGAATCAGCTTCCATTTCTTTATCAAGTCTTGCAAGAAAATCCATATTATTCTGTTCTTTATTTCCTCCTCTTTGTCCAAAAGCTTTTCCACTAGGTTTATAACCAGAATTTTTTTCTTCAGCTTTCATTGCTTCATTTAATCTATCTTCAAATGCATTTCTGGGATCAATTGGTTGACTTTTTTTCTGATAAGGTTTATATGAAGAATTCTCATTTTCTTTTTCAATTTCTGCATTTAATCTATCTTCAAATACTTTATTCTGATCAATATTTTCTACTTTCTTTTTCACACTTGGTTTATATGATGAACTCTCTTTTTCTTTCTCCATTTCGGCATTTAATCTATTCATAAAAGCTTCTCTTTCATTTGGAATTACTTGCTTTTTTTTTTGAGTTGGTTTATATGAAGAATTTTCATTTTCTGCTTTCATTGCTTGATTTAATCTATCTTCAAATTGTTTGTTATAATCAATTCCTTCATTTTTTTTTGCTTTTGGATCTTTCTTCTGACTTGGTTTATATGATGAATTCTCTGACTCTGCTTTCATTGCTGCATTTAAACGATTTTCAAATTCTTTATTTGGATCTACTTGAGGAGATTTCTTCTGTGAAGGACGCATACTAGGCTTATATGATGAATTCTCTGCTTCTGCTTTCATTGCTAAGTCTAATCGATTTTCAAATTGTTGAAGCTGGTTTACTGGTGCTTTTTTACTTGATTTATATGAGGAATTTTTAGATTCGTTTTCTATTGCTTTATCTAAATTTGCCATCCATGCTTCTTTGTCGTATCCTCCTTGTGCTACAGGCTTCTTTTTCATTTTTTTTATTTAGGTGTTTTTATTATTTTTATATAGGGTATTATGTAATTTTTTTTATTTTTTTATTTATGAGTTTTTATGATATTTTATATTTTTTTTTATTTATTATTTTTTTTTCTGTTTTTTTTTACAATTTTAATTCTTTTTTTTAATTGGTAAGAAATGATAAAACTATAATTAATTGAGAAATTAATATTTATTATGGAAAGTGAATTCAACAAAGAAACAGATTCATTAGTAACATATATAATAAAAAAAAATTAGAAATTTCAAAAAGCAAAAGAGCATGGTATAGTATTATCAAAATCATATCGTTTTATTCTATACTTGATTTTAGTAAGTGAAGAAATGGCAATAAACAATTCATCAGGTATTTTATCATCTGCATCAAAACAAATAAAATTAGATTTAAAAATGAATGACAAACAATTTGGTTTATTTGGAACATCAACAGGATTTGGAAGAGCATTTGGTTGTATAACATATATGATTTTAGTAAATAAGTTTAATAGAAAATATATTTTCTCATCGTTTGTATATTTAAAAGTTATATTTCTTATATTATTTAAATATACTTACAATTCGAAATTACTTATTTTTTATAGAGGAATCATTGGTTATGCACATATGCCTCCTTCAATTTATATTCCTGTTTGGATTAATCAATTTGGTTTTAGTAAATATAAAACTATTCAAATGACTTTTTTACAAGTTTTAATTCCTATTGGAAAATTAATGGGATATTTCTATAATTTAATATATAATGAAGAAAATGTAAAAATTATTTTTTATTTATTTTTAGTGGAGATATGGTTTTTTAATTGAAAGTTTAATTTTAACTTTCATTGCTTCTTTTGTTTTGTTTTCTCCAATGGAATATTTTTCTCCTAATTTAATATCTGATGTTAAAACAGTTGATGAGAATAAAAAAGAAGATTTAAAATTAAGGAAAAAAAATTCATCATTTCTGATTCAAGATTCAATAAATGAAAATTTAACAATAGAAGAAATAATATCTCAAATAAAATTAATAATAAAGAATAAAATATTTCAACTTGAAAATTCAATTCTTGCAATAATGAGTGGCTCATTAACAGCAATTCATTATTGGTGTTCAGATTATATGAGAAATGCTTTAAATATAAATGATCAAAAAAAAATATTTATTTCATATACTTTTATTTGTTTAATTGGTCCTTTTTTAGGAATGTTTTTAATTTCTTTTGTAAATTCATTTTTTGGAAGTTATGAATCAAAAAAAGCACCATTAATATTATTTTTTTTACAATTTATAGGAGGAATTTTTGGTATTTTATCTGTTATAAATAATACTTTATTTGGTTTTTGTTTTTGTTTAATGGGATGTTTAATTTTTAATATTTCAGCAACTACTTTTATTCAAGGTTGTATTTTATTATCTGTTGGAAAAGAATTAACTGGAATGGCAAATTCAATTGCTAATTTAACTCAAATTATTTTTGTTAGTGGACCTTCTCCTTTATTATATGGAGCTATTAATGATTTTTTTTATCCTTTTGGTTATAAAAAAATTGGAATGTTAGTTATTATGATTATTTATTCTTTTGCTAGTTTTTTAAGTTTTATTTTGTATTTAATTTTAAAAAAAAAAAATAATGGGAATAAAGTTAATGTTAGTGAAAATAATGATTTTATTGATTCAAATGATAAAACAGATGATAAAACAGAAGAATAATATATTAAGTGTTTTAATAATAAAAAATTTTTTTTATTAATTATGAATTAAATATTTTTAATTTAAAATGATGATTTAAATATAATTTTTATTTTCTACTTTTTTATTTTGTTTTTCCTGATAATAATTAATTTCTATTAAATAATTAACCAAATATGAATATATATTATAATTTTAAGACCTTATCCATAAAAAATCAAAAATTTCTTCAGCATTATCTTCATTTATCATACATATATTTTTTATAAATTACTGTTGTTGAAAAAGTTTTGCTTTTAAAAATGGAAATTTGAAATGATCTATTTTTGTATATGTGAATTATGATTAAAAATATAATTTAAGAAAATAAATATATAAAAACACAATTTTCTATATAAGAAAAAATTAATTGAAGAAAGAATAAAATTATAAATGGAAATTGATTTTCCAGAGGAGAAATTAAATGTAAAATAAGATTATAGGGAATCAAAGGTAGGAAAAACATCTTTAATTCTTCCAGTAGGTCAAGAAAGATTTAGAAATATTAATAAAATATTATTAAAAATACAAGAATTGTAATTCTTGTATATGATATTAATAATAAATAATCATTTGATGAAATAATTGAATTTCGGAAACCCTAAAGTTATTGAAATTTTAGGAAATGATTTATTATTAGTTTAGCAGGAAATAAAAGTGATTTATCTGGACAAGAAGATATTAATATTGATATTGTTAAAAAATTTGCTAAAGAAAAAGATATTGCTTTTTAAAGAAACTTCTGTTTTATCTCATGATTCTATTGAAAATTATGTTGAAGAATTAGTTTATATTTTTTATGATAAAATTAAAGATTCTTTTTTAGAAATTAATAAAAAAGTTGTTTCTTTAAACAACAATAATCATAATATTAGAATATGTAAAGGATGTTGTTTAAAATTGAAAATTTTTTTCTTTTTAAAATAATTTTGTATTTTTTTTAATATAGTATGGCAAATTTATTTATGAATTTTTATTCTTCTGAATTACACCATCTTTCAATGGCTTTTGCACAATTTATTTTATATTCTTTTTCAGTAATTCCTTCAAATTTAATTTCATCTTTTAATAAACTGTCTGCAATTCCTGAATAATTAGAAAGAAATCCATATCCTTCTTCTACAGACATTAAATAATTTAAACTTGAAATAAATTTTTTAGGTGTACTTTTAATAAATATATACATTCTTAAAGGAGTTTTATCATCTTCTCCTGGAAGTTCAATTCCATTAAAAATTAAAACTTTATATATTAAAGTTTCAATATTATTTATTGCTTTCATTTTTCCCATAGGAGAATTTTCATTTTCAAAATCATTAAATAATTTTTTTGCATCGAGTAATAAATTTGAATAATAAAAATGTTTTATTTTCATATCTATATTTTTCATTTCTATCCAAGATAGACCAATGCATTTTTGATATAAAAGAAGATCATCATCTAAAGTAATATTTAATGACATTTTTGAATATAAAGATGAATAAATATATTTACTAAATTTTTCTTCATTAACAAAAGTTTTTTGCTTTTTTACTAACTCAATATATTTATTAATTACTTCTGTTACTCTACATTCTTTTTCTAAATCCAAAAGAGAATTTTTACTTTGATTTGCATATTTAACAAAATCAGGAAATTTATTTATAAAGTCTTTAATATTATTACATAAAACTAATTTAGATGAATTTCTTGGAGTTGAATTACCAATTTGATTTGTTGTAAATATATCAAAATTTTTTGAAAAACTTGGATTCATATATATTGGAAATACCAGTTGTTTAATTTGATTCATTATTAATTTATTATCATTTATTTCTTCTAAAGCTTCTAAATTTCTTTTTAATTTATTTAGTAAATCTGTTGAAACTAATTCCACAGAATGCCAATCAAAGGAATTTTTTTTATATAATTCAATTGAGGAATTTAAATGATTTTTCAATAAATTTAAAACTTTTTTAAAATTATTTTGTTGATATTCTTCTGGTAATTGTGTTAATAATTGAAATAAAATTTCACAATACCATTCAAATGGAATACTCATTTCATCTTTTATATTTCCAAATTTTTTTATTTCTTCCAAAAAACTTAAAAATGAAAATTCTTCTAATGGAAAATCCCTTCTATCAAGTGGAGGAAATCTGAATAATAATTCACATATATAATTTTCAATTTCTAATAAAGTTTTTTCTAAACCTTCTTTTATATGTTTTAATTTATTTTTATATGGTTTTAATTTTTCATCAAAATTTGCTAAATGTGAAAATTGAGGAGAAGTTTCTGTTTTTGATACTAAATAATAATTTTTTTCTTTTAAAAAAATATTTTCAACAAAATTAATATTATTTTTAATAGAAAATTTACTTATAATATTAGATAGTATTTTTCTATTAACAAATATATTGTCATTATAATTACTTTGAATATTATCATTGACAAAAAATTTTTTATCAAAATTTTTAAGTATATTCATTAAAATATAGAAATCTTGAGGTTGATAACAAATAGTATATTGAACTCTTTTAGAATTTGGATTTTCAATAAAATAATCATAATAAAAATCATTTTCAGGAATTACTCCATTTATTAATTTAGTAATATAATTAGAAAAAGAAATATTTATAATTTTTTTAGTTAATTCTAAAACTTTTGGCATACCTTCTTTAATAAAAAATAAATTAAAAGGAGTCATTTCTTTATTATCATTTCCATTATAAATTTCACCTGAAACTAAAATTTCTAATATATTTAAAACTAATTTAATTTTATCTCTTGTATGTTGAGATATTATAAACGAACTAATTAAACCTTTTACATCTGGTTCTAAAAATATTGTTTTAAATATTGTAAGAAAAAAAAATTTACTTATAAACAATGTTTCTTCAATAATATTTATATCAGGAAATTTTTTATGAAGTAATATTGAAATTATTTTACATATACATTTTAATGAATATGGAATGAGATTTATATTTTCTATTAAATTATTTAATATTAATAAAATTGATTGTTTTAAATTAAAGAATATTATTGTATATTCATTTAATAATTCTTCTGAATTTTCTTCTTCATAAAATAAATTTATTAAAACATTATTTGAAAAATAATTTGGTTGATCATCTGAAAATTTTAATAAAAGATGATTGTAATATTCTTTTAAATCATTATTTTCTGTTTTTTCTTTTAAATCCATTAAAAATTTTTTATGAAACATAGAAAAATAATTTTTTATAAATTTTGCGTTTAAATCTTCTTTTTGTGTTGAAAAAGTTTCAGGTACAAGTAAATTTTTTTCTCTATTTGATTCATATAATTTTTTTAAATTATCAAAAGAAAAATCCCAATCAATTTCATTTTGATTTTCAATTCTTGATAAAATATCTTCTAAAATATTGCCAAAAAATTCTTTAACTTCAATTTTTGAACATAACTGTTTTAATAAAATTCCACAAGTGTTATTTTGTAAAAAAACATGAAAATCTTTTTTTGAATTCAAAAAATTAATTTCTAATTCTAATAATCTATAAATTAAAATCAATAACTCATCTTCAGTTTTATAAGGTGATATAATATTTTCATAAAAATTATTCATAATTAAAGAACTAATTAATTGAATTTCATTTAAAGTTAATCCAGTTAATATTTTATAAATAATTTCTGTATCTTTTCTTAAACATAAAAAAAATGCTTCAATTGTTTGTTTCATCATTGAATTTTTTTTAAAAACTAAATTGTCTTCATCAAGTTTAAATGAAGTTGAATTTTTATTTTTTGAACTATCTAATTGGGTTTTTTCTTCAGAAAGAATTTTAATTTTAATACTATAAATTTCTTTAATTTTGTTAATAATATTAGTTGAAAGAGTTTCATAATTTCTTTTTGCTGCTTCCCTTGTTGAAATTTCATCTCTAACTAAATATTGTAATTTCTGAATAAAATCAAAATCTATTTCCTCTTCCATTAAATATAATATAATATATGTAATTAAAAAATAAAAGAAAATCTTTTATTTTTATTTAAAAATAAAAATGGAAAAAACAGAAGAAGTGAAATTAATAGTAGTAGGAGAAACAAATGTAGGAAAAACAAGTTTAATAAAGCAATATATAGAGAATATATTTTCAGAAGAAAAAACTGCTACAGTAGGTTATGATACAATATCAAAAGATTTGGAAATAGAAAATAGAAAATTAAAATTAAATATATGGGATACATGTGGTCAAGAACAATATAGAACAATAAATCAAATGTTTGTTAAAAATTCAAAAATTGCACTTTTAGTATATGATATAACTAAAAAGGAAACTTTCAATGAAATAAAAAATTATTGGTATAATTATATAACTAATTCATTGGGTAAAAATATTATAATTGGAATTGCTGGTAATAAATGTGATTTATATGAAGAAGAGGAAGTTAAAACTGAAGAAGGAAAAGAATTTTCTGAATCTATTAATGCTATTTTTAAGGAAACTACTGCAAAAAATAATGAAGCTATTTCCCAATTAATTGAATTATTAACTAAGAAATATATTGAAACTTTTTCAAGTATTAAAGGAAATAATGATGTTAATGTAAAAAATAATAATGTTAAGTCTGTTCAGTTAAATAAAGAAACAATTAAGAACTCAAAAAAAAAAAAAGGATGCTGTTAATTTTTTTTACTTTTTAATTATTAATATTAGAAGTCTATTTTCAATAAATTTATAATTTTTTTTATTTATTTTTTTTAATAAAAATTATGGAAAATCGTTTTAATGATTATAAACTAATAAAAATTTTAAAAAAAGATAATGATTCAATTGTTTATTTAGCTATAAAAAATGATACCTCTTTTAAATATGCAGTTAAACTAATTTCTTTGCAAAATTTAACTGAAGAAAAAATTCAAGATTTAGAAAATGATTGTAATTTTTATATTGAATTTAATTCTAAATTTATATTAAAGCTTTATAACACATATCAAGAAAATGATAATTTTATTATTATCACTGAATATTGTGATGGAGGATTTTTAAGTGATTTTTTACATCAAACAAAAAAAGAAAAAAAAACTCTTTTAAAAGAAGAATTAATATGGAAAATTTTTATACAAATTGTAATTGGTATATATGAAATACATTCAAAAAATATAATACATAGGAATTTAAAGCCAGAAACATTATTATTATTTAAAGATTTTACTGTAAAAATAAAGAATTTTAAATCTGCAAAAAAATTGAATTCACAATTTACAAAATCATTTATTGGAACTCCATATTATATCTCTCCAGAAATGTATGAAGAAAAACCATATAATAAAAAAACAGATATTTGGTCACTTGGAATAATTTTATATGAATTATGTATGTTGACTAAACCTTATATAGCTGATTCACAAAATGAATTAAAAAATAAAATTCTTAAAGAACAATATAAACCTATTGTTTCAAAATTTTCAAAAGAATTAATTAATATGGTTACTTTATTATTAAATAAAAATCCTGATAAAAGACCAAGTATCGAAGATATAATTCAAAATTTTATATTTTTATCTAAAGCTAAAAATTATGGTTTATCTCAATTTATTAAACCAGTAAAAAATAAAGATAAGGATAATAAAGGGAAAAACAATTATAAAGGGAAAGATATAAAGAAAAAACGAAAAGAAAATAAAAATAACACTCTTAAAAATAATAGTAATCAATTAATTGGAAAAAATTTATCTGATACAAAAACTAATATTTCAGATATAAATAATAATAATATTGGAATAACACAATTTTTAGGAAATGATTTATTAGATTCAAAAACAACTATACCAGATATTAATAAAGAAAATGAAAAAGAAGATAATTTAAATTTCACTAATTTTTCAGATGTTTATATGGATGATTATGATCCAAATAAAAATATAGAAAAAATTAAACAGAAAATAAATAATGGGAATGAAAATTCAAATTTAAATAATCAATCAGAAAATCAAGTTAAATATACATCTGAACAAATTAAACAAATTAAAGGAAAAATGAAATTTATAAAAAAAGAATTAGAAAAATCAATTGGAGCAAATAAAACAGAAAAATTAATTTCTCAAGCAAATGATTTTAATATTGAAGAATTATCATCAAGTTTTAAAAATTCTCTGCAAATTCAAGGTGATTTAAAAACTTATATTTATTATAAAAAAAAGTTAGATAATAATTAAAATATTTTAATTTTTATTTTGTTCTGTTTTTTCTGCTATTTTATATTGTTTTCGATAACTCATATTAATTCCTTTTTGAAGATAATCTTCTCTATTTCTTTTTTTTAAATATTTATGAAAAGATTGATATTTTTTTTCTAATTTATCATCATACTTCTTTTTTGTTTCTTTTATATTAAAATATTTTCTAAATAAATCTCTAGTTGTTGCAATTGAATTTATTATTGATTCATTATTTTTTTCAACATCTTCATCAATCCCTATTTTTTCAATATTTTTTGCAGATTGAATAGTTTTTAATATTTCATTGATTTTGTTTTTGTTGTTGTCTTTAATCATGTAAATTTCATTTTCTGATTTAATTATATTTGGTCTTAAATAACTTGGAAACTGTGATGGATCATTTTTATTATACATTTTTATATATTAATAAATATAATGTGATTTAAATATATTTTAATTATTATTTAATAATTATCTAAATCATGAAAGAGAGCTTCAAATAAAAATTGTAATATATTTACTATAATTGTAATAAAAGACACAATGAAAAGTATTAAATAAATTGAAAATTTAATTTTATTTCTTAAACTTACTTGATTATATATTTTTTGATTATATAAAGCATCTCCTATTCTAAAATCCAATTTATAATTTCCTTTAAAAAAAGAATAAATATTATATATTGTTAAAGGAATTGAAATAATTAAACCAAATTTAAAATAAATAAGATATGAAAATAAAATAAGTAACATAGATAAAATTAATTCAACATAAAAATAATAAACAACATTTTCACTAACTTCCAAAAATTTACCTTCATTTATCTTCAATTCATCAATTTCAGAAAACTAAATTCCTCAGAAAAAATTATATAAAAAAATCTAACAATTAAAGTTGAAAATCCAATTAAAAAAACACAAATAAACAAATAAAAAATAGTTTCAAAAACCATAAATGAAATAATATCAATTTAAAAAAAATCAAAAAAAAAATAAACATTATCACATAAAAATAAATAAAAATGTCAGAAGACGACATGTCCAACAATGATTCGAACAAGATAAACATATACTATGGTGAATCGAATCCGAATTTAGATTTAAACAAAAAATTTCCAAATAACTTAATAATAACAACAAAATATAGTATAATAACATGGGCTCCAAAGAGTTTATTAATGCAATTTAAGAGAGCAGCTAACATATATTTCCTTATAGTGACAATATTAACATTTTGTTCATTTTCTCCAATAGCACCAGCATCAATGACAGGAACATTTGTATTTGTATTAGTATGTACAATGGTGAAAGAAGCAATTGAAGATTATGGAAGATATAAACAAGATAAAGCTTCAAATAGTAGATTAGTTTGGAAATATGAAAATAAAAATTGGAATCAAGTTAAATGTTGGACTCTTATTCCAGGTGATTTAATTAAAGTAGAAAAAGATGAAGAATTTTCTGCTGATACTCTAATTATTAAATCTACTAATGAATCTGGATATAGTTATATTGAAACTAAAAGCTTAGACGGGGAAACTAATTTAAAGGAAAGAGCTTCTTTAGAAATTTTTAAAAATATTACTGAAAGTGATTATTGTCAATTACAAGGTACTATTGAATGTGATAAACCTAATGAAAATTTAAATATTTGGAATGGAAAAATTATGAGTCATGATTTTAATGAACCTGTTTATTGTAAAATGAATAATATGATTCTTAAAGGATGTGTTTTAAAAAATACTAGATATGTTTGTGGAATTGTTGTTTATTCTGGAAAAAATACAAAAATTTCTAAAAATGGAAAAGCAGCACAATTTAAAATGAGTAAAGTTTTAAATACTTTAAATAAATTATTATATAGTGTTTTTATTTTTGAAATTGCTTTGTGTATTGTTTTTGGTTATTTATGTTTAAATTTTGAAAATACTCATAAGGATACTTATACTTATATTTATATTAAAAAAAATAATCAATCTGCTTTTATTAAATTTATTACTAATTCTTGTACTTATTTTGTTTCTTATTCAAATATGATTCCAATATCATTATATGTTGTTTTGGAAATAATTAAAATAGTTCAGGGATTTTTAATATATTATGATAATGAAATTTTTGATGAATCAATTAATAAACCAGCAGGATGCAGAGCAACAGATTTAATAGAAGAATTAGGTCAAGTTGAATTTATATTTAGTGATAAAACAGGAACATTAACTCAAAATTCAATGGTATTAAAAAAAGTTTATGTTAATGGAAAAGTATATGGAACAATAAAAGATGAAACAGATCCAAATACTCCATTTACAATAAATGGTGATAGAAGAATATATAAAAAATTAATATCTGATGACCCAGAAGATTTAGAAGATAAAGAAAGCTTAGAAGATTTTATAATATTATTAACATTATGTCATTCTATTTTTCCTGAAATAGGAAAAAATAATGTCATTGAATATCAAGGAGCTTCTCCAGATGATATTGCTTTAGTTAAAGGAGCTCAACAATTAGGTTATGAATATTCATCAAAAGAATTTAGTTTAATGACAATCACAGATCATGTTCATAATAACGTACAGAAAAAATTTGATTTTAAAGTTGAAATGCCTTTTGATTCAAATAGAAAAAGGATGAGTGTTATAGTTTTCAATAAAGAAAAATCCCAATATGAATTATATACTAAAGGAGCTGATACAATGATGATGAAATTAATATCTTTTCAAGAAAATGAACAAGATGAAGTAAACAGAGTAATAAATGTTTTATCAAAAGAAGGTTTACGAGTTTTAGTAATGGGAAAGAAAGTATTATCAAAAAAAAAATTTGAAGAATGGTATCAAAAACTGAATGAAAACCAGAATAAAAATGAAGAAATAACGAATGAATTATATGATAAGATGGAAAAAGATTTGAATTTTTTAGGATGTTCAGCAATAGAAGATAAATTACAAGATGGAGTAGGAGAAACAATATATACATTATTAACATGTAATATAAGAATATGGATATTAACAGGAGATAAACAAGACACAGCAGAAGAAATAGCAAAAAGTTGTAAATTAATTAATGAAAATATGTATGTTACTTATTTAGTACAAGATAATATTCCCACAGTAGATAAAATAAATCAATTACAACAAGAATATGGTATAAATTCCAATTTACAAACAGCAGAAATTGACTTAGATGAAATAGGTAGAAAAATAAGGAAAAAACAAGGGAAAGATTTAAGTTTAATAGTAGATGGAATAACATTAGAGGAAGTATTAGCAAATCAAAATTTATCACTGTTATTTTTCCATATAGCAGTAGCAGCAAAGAGTGTAATATGTTGTAGAGCAAATCCAAAACAGAAGAGTAGAGTAGTTCAATTAGTAAAAACTTATGGTAAATGGATAACATTGGCAATAGGAGATGGAGCTAATGATGTTCCAATGATAATGGAAGCACATATAGGTGTTGGTATTCAAGGGAAAGAAGGTACTCAAGCTGTGAGAACTGCTGATTTTTCTATTGGACAATTTAGATTTTTAGAAAAATTACTTTTAAATTATGGGAGAATTGGTTATTTGAAAATTTCTAAATTTATTTGTTATTATTTTTATAAAAATATATTATTAATTTATAGTGATATTTTATATGGTTTTACTAATGGATTCAGTGGACAATTATATTTTGCTGATTATTTAACTACTATGTATAATGCTATTTTTACTAGTTGGTGTTGTTTATTTGTATTTTCTCTTGAAAGAGATGTTGATTTATATATTGTTAAAAAATTTCCAATGTTATATGCTGCAGGACAAAAAAATTATTTTTTCAATTTAAAAATATTTTGGAGTTATATTTTATATGCAATATTACATGGAACTATATGTTATTTTTTGCCTGAATTAAGTTTAAAAGACACTTATGATGATTCTGGAAAAACTCTTAATCATTGGTATAAATCAACTGTTAATTTTTCTTTAATTATACATGTTGTTTCTTATAAATTATTAATTATTTCTGATTTTTGGAATTGGGTAAATTTAAGTGCTTTTTTCCTTTCTATTGCCTTGTATTATATTGTTGTTTTTGTTCTTTGTACTGATAAATTAGCTTTTACTTTGCAAAATGAATTAGCTCATGTATTACAAAATTTATTTTCTAATATGAAATTTTGGTTATTAATTATTTTTGGTCCCTTTTTAGCAACCATTATTGATATTACTATAAAACAAATTTCTTATTCTGCTTTTCCTATTCCTACTGATTATATTAAACAACATATGAATGATACTACTTTTAAAAGTATTGTTTTTAATGATGAAGATAATGATAAACATTATGCTTCTGCTGAAGCAAAAATGGCTGAAAAAAAAATTAAAGAAATTTTGAAAAAAGCAAGAGAATTGAAAAAAAAAAGATTAGTTGAAAAAAGAAACCAAAATGGAATCCCTAAAAACATAGGAAGTCCAAATAAAAAATTATTAGATACTTCGGTTATAGTAGTTAATAGTCCTGTATTATAAAAATTATGAATATTTTTTAATGTATGTTTTAAATTATGTTTTAAATTAAATAGAATAAATTTATTGTACAATAAAAATAATTTTTTATTAAAAGAAAAAGTGATTTATCATTCTTAGAAATTCTTTTTTGAATTGTAATAGATAGGAGAAATTGAATGTTTTATGTTTTTTTGTACTCATTTTTATTATCGATTTATCTTTTATTATCATAATCATCTATTAATATTTTTTAACAATCATGAAAAATATTATTTATTAATGATATCAATAATAAAAGTATAAATCATGATTATTTTTATATTTCCATCTTGTTATTTCCGATAAAATAATATTATGTTGGTTATATATGATTTATTATTATATATAAAAATTATATCATTTCTTTGAATTGAAATATTAAAATATAATTGTAAACAAAAAATTTTTTGAGATTATAAATTTTGAATCAACTCTATTAAATTTAATAATCAAAAATATTAAGATTTATAATCTTTTATTTTTTTGTGTTTATTTTTCCTTTTATATTTAAAAATTTGTTTTATTTTTATATATATTTATTTTCAATTAAAATAATTCATTAACTTTTTAATATTTTTATTATATATAGATAGATTTTTTATAATTTAATAGAATACAAATTTAATTTAATTTAAACAAACTTGAAATTTTATCAATGATTCTTCCAGAATTATGAATATTTTTATTATCATTTTCTACATTATTTACATAATTTCTCATATAATTAACCTCATAAGCTAAATAAAACATTTCTTCTTCACTGATAATTTTTTGATAATATTTTTCAATGATATGAAGGTAATTTACTTGTTTTCTATTTTTTTTAATATTATTTGTGCATTTATAATTATTAATAATCCACTTAAAGTAATCTTTAAATGTTATTTTACTATTTTCAACTTGAGAAGACAAATTCCTATTTCTTCTAAATTTTATATTTGATGGACTTTCAACAATATTGACATGTTTTTTATTATTTTTCTTTTTTTTACTATTTTGGATTTGACCTAAGCAATTATTTAATTTTAGAACAGAACCATCTAAATTAGTTGAATGATTATTATTATTTTTTCTTATTTTAGTTGAAAGATAATGAGAAAACGAAGTAATTTGATTTAAATCCAAATTTTTTTTTATAATAGAACTATTTTTTAATTTTATAAGTTGAGAAACTTTTAAATTTTCATGAATATCAATATATTTTCTAATAATTAAATTAATATCTCTATAAGTAATAAATTTAGCAAAAAAATAATTAATCCAAGTTCCAATTGTAATTAAAATTTTAATAATTCCTCCAGCATCAGCTAAAACATTTTCTAATCTTTTATAATTTCTTTCAAAAATTATCGCTTTATTTTGCATCCATAAATAAACACAATTAAAAATTCCATATTCAGATTTCCATTCTTGTCTTTCATTTTCTTCAAAAATATAAGATACTTCTTCATGAGCTTTATTGCTTAAAAATATTTTATCATGAGATTTTATTATTAATGGTTGAAAATTTAAATGATTTGCAGTGAAACCTTCACTTAAACCACTTGTAACTTTATAAAATGATTTTATAAAAGGTTCTTTATAATTCTTAACATCAATTTCTTGGTTTATTATATCAACTCCTATATTTGTTTGTTGTGACATAAAAGAATTTATTTCTTTTTCTGATTTACAATTGTTATTGTTTAATGTTGAGTTTATACATTTTTGAAAAAAAATGCCATAATAAGTACTATTTGGATGAGACATTCCATGTGATAGAATTGGATATATAAATTTTTTATCATTTATAGAAATAACATCTTTTGTTGATGAATTATAAAAAGAGGATATACAAAATGAAGTATTATATAATTCAAAATCTATTAAATTATGAATTTTATTGTCTTTAACTTTAATATTTACACAAGGCTTATACATATAATGATCAAAATTTATTCTATGTCCGTCATCATTAAAAATATTTACATAATTATTTAATATTCCAAAAATTTCAAAATAACCTTCATTTATATTCAATGAAGGACTAATATAAACAAAATGAAACATTGATGATGAATTTAAAGGAAATAAACCTGCATCATAAATTACTTTATTATATGTATATGCATTAGGATTTTCTTTAAAAAGAAAATCTTTACTGACATATATGGTTAATATAAAACATAATAGATATGTTATTATTGTTATTATTCCACTTATTATGCTTGAATGAGAAGAATAGTTATTAAAATAAAGAGTTAAGGGATAGGAAAGATAGTCAAATTTCTTTAAAAACATATTTTTTATAAAATTTATATATTTTCTAAAAACAAACAATAATTTTTAATTTATTTAAATGATGTGTTTTAATCAATATTGATAATATTTTTTTGATTTTCTATCATTTAATTCTAAATTTCTATTTTCTAAAAGTCTTTTCAATACTTTTTTATGAATTTTTTTATCAAATTTTCATTTCCATTAATATAGGATTTTGAATATAGAATATTTTTTCAATTTTTTATTTTTTCACAACTTCATTTTATTTTTTAATATAATGTAAATCGATAAACTAAACAATTAAAAGAAGGAACTCTAGAATTGAAAATTTAAATGAAAATATATTCAATTTCAAGGATATCTATAATAGATTTGAACGAATATTTGAATTTCATATTTATTTATAGGATTGATGAGAAAAAAATATTATTGGCGATTATCTTCCAGGAAATTATGATAAACATAATTAAAATATTTAATTAAGAATTTAATCAATATATTCTAGAAAAAGATTAATATAAATGATGATTACTGATATATATTAAATATTAAGATCTATAATAAAATAATTTATTTTCATAAATTGAAGTAAAAAAGTTTCAATTCCTCTCTCCACTGCCCTACTCTATACCTACAACCTCTATATTAACATAGGGAATGGGGTCCTTCTTTCCATAAAAAAATTTTTTTAAATAATTTCATGAAAAAATATAATTTTTGAATATAAATTTGGAAATAATTGGATTATAAATAAAAAAAAACTAAGATAAAAAAAGGAAAAATTTATCCTTCTAACACTAAAATATAATAATTTATTTTCAATCAAAAAGAACTTTCTTTTTCAATGAATTAATAGTATAATGAGAACAATTCCAAAGAAACCTTAAAAATTTATCCAAATAACAAGAAATAAATACATGATTTAAAAATAATGATAATAA
>JAJJLU010004123.1:0-18218 GCA_023807065.1 Isotricha intestinalis
TAATTAAAAAATAAAAATTTATTTACTAATAATTATATTTATAATATTATTAAAACTCAATAAAATTATCAAAATAATCAAAATAAAACAATTAAAGTTAATATTGAGAATTTAAAGAAAAACACACAAAAAAGAAATTTATCTTTAAGTTCTTATACAAAAAAAAGTAATAATAAAATAAAAACAACTGATTTAAATAAAACAAATTTAAGAATTAAAAATAAAGAAAATAATCTATCTATAAATACTATTAATAATAAAACTATAAATACTTATAATTCAGGACATTCAAAATTGTATTCTTGTCAAACTACTTCTACAAGTAATAATAAGACTTTAATTAAAAATAATAATTCATCAAAATCAAAATCTAAATCCAAACAAAGTTTAGACAAAAAAATTAAAGGAATTTGTATAAAAGATATTCTTAAAAAAATAAGAAAATAAAAAAACAATTTTATAAATTAATATTATAAATATATATAAAAATTAAAATATAATTCATCTTTATCATTATTTTTATTTTAGCATTTTTTAAAAGTAAAGGTTAATCATCCATTTGTAAATAAATAATAGTATCAACTGATGTTTTACTTATTTTATTTTCTAAAGAATCATTTTTCCATCAATAACATTATTATTTTTATTATTCATTCTAATCTAATTTTTCTCTTAAACCATAAAATTTATTATTAATTTTATTCTTAAAACTTTTTAATACCATAAGTTCAATTTTATTTTTAAATTTATTAGAAAAACATATTTTATTTTAAAATGAAATTTTCAACAACTTTTTGAGTTTTTTTTTATAATTTATAAATTTAAATGATATTGAAAGTGAAACAGATATATTTTTAAAAATTACAAAATAAATAATATTAATAAGAGAAACAACAATTTTAAAAAATAATAAAATAAAAAATTAAAATTAATGAAATTTTATTTTTTTCAATTTAATTGGCTCTGTTTCTGAAACATTATCTGGAAATATTTTAATATTTGGCATTTCTTTTGATTTGTTTTTTTTATTTTCTTCACTTATTTCTTCTATTTTTTTCATTTTTGATTCATTTTTTGAATATGTATTATTTATATTTCTTTTTTTAATAGTTTCATTATATATATCTCTTTCTTTTTTTCTTTCTTGTTTATTTTTTTCTATTATATTATATTTTATATTTTTAATATCTATTTTATTATAAATTTCTTTATTTTCTTTAATTTGATTTTCATCAATTACATTTAAATTATCACTATTAACATTATATTTTTCATTCCTAAACTTTTTTTCAAAAATATTTTTTCCTAAAATATAAAAAGGATGTTTTTTAATATCTTGAATATCAATTCTTTTATCAGGATCAATGACAAGGGTTTTTTTAATTAAATCTTTAGCATCTCCATAAATAAATTTAGGAAAATCAATATTACATTCTAAAATTTTTTTAAAAAGGATTTTATTATCTTTATCTTCAAAAGGTAAATAACCACATAACATAGCATATAAAATAATCCCAGTACTCCAAACATCAATTTTAAATCCATTATATTTTTTTCCAGAAACCATTTCTGGAGAAGCATAACAAGGGCTTCCACAAGGAGTAGATAATAATTTATTTTTATCATAAAAATAATTAGATAAACCAAAATCAATTATTTTTAAAATATGATCTTTTGTTAATAATAAATTTTCTGGTTTTAAATCTCTATGTACCATATTTAATGAATGAATATATTCTAAACCATTTATTATTTGATAATAAAAAAATGATGATTCTTCTTCACTTAATCTTTTCTTTTTAACTATATAATTAAATAATTCTCCTCCTTCACAATATTCCATTACTGTATAATATGAATCTGAAGTTTCAAATATTTCTGATACCAATATTATATTTTTATGTTCAAATTTTGATAACATTTCAAATTCTCTTTTTATTCTTATTTTATCATCATTATCTTTTAATTTATTTTTTTCTAATATTTTTATTGCTACTATTTCCTTTGTTGGTGAATATATTCCTAATTTTACTTTTCCAAATGTTCCCTTTCCTATTGTGTTTTTTATTTTATAATATCCTATTATTATTTCTTTTTCTTCATTTTTTCCACCATTTAAAGAAGGACAACTCATTAAATTTAAATCACAAATAATAATCTTTGTAATAATTAAAAATATTTTTTTTAAATAATTATATAAAAGAATGATTTTATTTTAAATTTACAAAAACATTTATGATAAAATTTATAAAAAAATAAAAACTAAGAATTAATTAAGAATTTTACTATCGAATACCTATTTATTATTAAAAATAAAAATCTGGATTTGGTTCTTATTATATTTTTTTATTTTTTATTATGCTTTTTTGTTATTTAAATATATACTTTAAGATGTTGAGATTTTTTTTCTTTATTCTTATATTGAATTATATCTTTTTCTCATCTAATATTTAATTCATATATTTCATTTTTTTTAATCCTTTCTTTGAAATTCTTTTATTTATACTTTCATTTCCCTTATTACTCTCATTTTTATATCATTCTTTTTCGACAATATTTTTATATAATTTATTTTTTATTTTTTAATCATATTTAAAATTTTTAATATCTGGCAAAAAATTTAAAAAGCACTCAAGATAATAATTATCAAATTGAAAAAAAACAAAAAGAAAATACCAGACACCACTATAATCAAACTATAAGTGTATTTCATATTCAATAGCCAGAAAGAATGTCTGGTAAAGATAAATATTTCTTAGAGAGAAAACAAATTCAGGAAAATTGCAAGTAATTATTAATTAAATTAAAATAACCCCTATGTGTTTAAATCCTTTAAAAAGATTTGAAGAAAGAGATAAAAAATTATAAATATGAAATTTTTTTTAAAAGATTTAATTATAAATACACCCTTTTTATAAGAAATAAATTTGATCTTCAAGTAAATTCCAATTATTTATAATTGAAATCTAATTTTAATTTTTCTTGAAATTGAGAAAACAGTTCATCAATAGAAGTATATTCTTTTTAATTCCCAATTTTTTCTAATTTTTTCATTAGATTTACATTTAATAAATTGACAAGGTAATTTCCTCTTATAAAATATAACCATTACTTTCTAAATCATATCTTCTACTTTGTACAATTCCTAGATGAGTATAAATAGAATAATAGCATGAAGTTCAAGTTATTTTTTTAGCTTTCAAAAGGTATATGTTGATTATTTAAACTAATATATATAATTTATCTTTATTCTCATTTATTCCTATCATAAAATATCTGCCTTTATATCACGATAAAAATGATAATTTTCATGAATATATTTTATTAATTTTATCATAATTATTCCAAGAGTAAATACTATTTTAAAGATAATTATTTATTTTGTAAAAGAAATATTTACTTTTTCCTAATATTTTCATTATTAAAATATCATAATTTTTTTAATTTACCAAATTCATATATTTTTGGTATTCATAAATACCTTTTTAAAGAATTTAACGTTAAAAATTCTTTTCGAATAATCCTTTTTGATTTTTATTGTTATTAATATATTCTTCTCTTCTTTTTAAGATTTATTAGACATTTTAAAGGAATTTTTTATGAAAAAAAATTTATAAATTATATAATTTTTTTATATTATGTTATTAAATAGAAATTAAAAGATTTATTAATCATAATTTATAAAGTTTCTTTCAATTAAAAACAACAAGATTTACTATGATTAGAATCATATTGTAATTCTAAATTTTTTCTTTCATTTTCTTTTGTAACTAAATACATATCATAAACCAAACAATAAACAACATCACTTACATTTAAATCCCATTTACAACTAATTTCACAAAATTTCATTTTTTGTTCAAAAGCAATTTTTCTTCCTTGTTCAACTTTAATTTTTCTTTCATTAATTAAATCAACTTTATTTCCAATTAAATAAATAATAATATTTTCACTAGAATTTTTTCTAATATCTTTAATCCAACGATTAATATTATTAAAACTTTCTTCATTTGTAATATCATAAATTAAAATAATTCCATCAGCTTTTTCATAATATTTTTGAGGAATAGATTTAAATCTTTCTTGACCTGCAGTATCCCAAATTTGTATTTTAAATTTTTTATCTTCTATTAAAATATATTTACTTAATTCATTAATTCCAAAAGTACTTGTAAATGAACTTGTAAATTCATTTAAAAAAAATCTTCTAAAAAATGCTGTTTTACCTACTGTTGTATCACCTAATAATATTATTTTAAAATCATTATATGTTTCTTCTTTTTTATCTTTTATTGGTTTTATAATTTTCTTTGGATTTATTATATTTCTTTCTATATTATTTATTTCCTTTTTTTCTTCATTGTTTGATAAAGATAAAAGAGGAGGTGATAAATATATTTTTGTTTTGTATGTATTTAATATTAAAGTTTTTAGTTTTAATATATTGTTTTTTGTTATATTTGATATTGAAATATATTGAATTGGGATATTTATATTATTATTCTTTATTTCTATATTACTACTCAATGAACTTGTTCTTGAAACAATATTATTTAGTATATCATTAATTTCATTTTCTTCAACTTCACTTTTTTCAATATCATTAAATGTACTTACTAAAATAATATTATTGCATTCATTTTCATAATCACTATATTTTATTTTTAAATTAGAAATTATTTTTTTAATTTTGGAAAAAGTTTGATATTTAGTTTTATCAAAAACTATAATAATACATTGACAAAGAAAAGAAAGAGAAGGAAGTATATCTAAATCCATAGTATTAAATTCCATTATTTGGAAATTTTTTGTATTATTTTCATCAAATCTCATTGAAATTTTAAAATCAGTAAAAACTAATATAAATAATTAATATTGTTTTATTTTTACTCGTTGGCTCTTCTGCCTGCGAGTTCTTAATTGAAAATAAATTTTCAATTAATGATGTTTTTCCTACTTTATTCTCTCCTATTATTACTAATTTTTCATGAAATGAATAATCAATTAAATCATTCATTTTTTGATATTCATTTTCCATTATATTAATTTTGTTTAATTATATATTTTTTTAATTTTCATTCATTTAAATTTTTTTAATTATTTTTTTAATTTTTAAAATATTAATTATTTATTAGTAGTTTTTTAATCAGTCTTTTTCAAAAAAAATTTATTATTATTCTATAAAAGAATTAATTATAATGATGAGCAATAATTCCAATTAAAAAAAGAAAAAAACTCACTTAAAATTAATTTTAGGATTATTTCTTTCATTTTGATTTTCAGAATTATTACTATTTATTCTATTTTTTCCTAAAGAAATGACAGCGTTTATATCATTGTTATTTTTTTCTCTTTGAAAATTAACTTTATTATTGTTCACTTTTTTCTTTTCTTCCAATTCTTTTACAATAATTGACAATTTTATTCTCTTATTATATTTATATTTTTTCTATGTTTTTTCTAAAAGTTTATTTACTCTCAAAAATAATTATTTAAAAAAAATAAAACAAGTAAAACAAAAAGAAAAAATCACTTAAAAAAATGGGAAAGAACATGAAAACTAGAATAAAGAAGATCCAATAATTGAAAATAGTATATACATATGATAAAAAGAGGTATACAATAGTAAACCCAATAATTCAAAAGATAAAGGAATAATAACAATAAATAGAGTTGCAAATCAAAACAAAGAGCCAAAACAATTAACAATAAAAATATTTGAACCAATTTTAATATTAGGAGTTTATCAATTTACAAATTTAAGAATTAAAGTTAGAATTTGAGGAGAAGAAGCAATTACTCAATTATATGCTTCTAGAACGGCCTTGCTAAAGAAATTGTTGATTGGAATCAAAAATATGATAATGAAGAAGAAAAAGATGATGATAGAAAAAAAATTTTATGAATTATGATAAAACTTTACTTGTTAGTGATAATTGAAGAAGTGAACCTAAAAAATATGGAGGATATGGTATTAGATTCAAAAAATCTTATCGTTTAATTTTTTACTAACTTATTTTTCTAAGTTTTTATTACTTTTTTTAATTAAATATAATTTTTTAAGTGATTTATTTTTATTTTATTTTTTACATAAAAAACACGAAAAGTATTTTTTAAAAAGTCAAAAATTATTTTTTACCCAAAAATATAATAAAAATTTTTTCCTCTTTTATTTAAATGGTTATATGATGAAATACATATTTATTATAAGTATAATAAGGATTTTTTTACTTTAAATATTTTTACCTTGAAATTTACTATTTAATTTTTTTTAGTTTTTAAAATAAAGAAGTAAAAAAATATTATATTTTTTATCCAGTATCTGATATTTCAATATTTTCATTTGCTTCATAAAGTTCCTCTTGACCTTCATTTTCATTTTCTTCATTTATTTCAACATTACCTTCCTGAATTTCACCTTCTTCTTCACCTTCTTTTTTATCTTGTTCATTATATCTTTTATTTTCAACATTATCATCAAACATTTGTTGAGAAATATTTTCTTGTTCAAGTTCTCCATTGATTTTTTGATAAATTAAATAATATATTTTAACAAATAATAAGAAATCAACTTTAGTATCATCAATAAGTTGTAATCCCAAAGCATAAAAAATAATTTCTAAAGTATCATTATCTAATTCAAAAGACAAATTAGAATAAATTATAGATTTTAATTCTGGAATAGAAATAGTAAAATCAGGAATTTTCATTTCATTTTCTTCATCTCTAATTTTAGTAGTTCTTAATTGAGAATACATTTTAATAATTTCTTTTTGATCATCTGAATTGAATAACTCTTGTAAATTTTTATTTTTAACACTTTTTATATTTCTAAGAAAATGAACATTATTAATGCTTTCTTCTAAAACTTCTTCAGGTGCTTTTAAATTTAATTCAGGAATAGGAGAAGGAATATCTTTAGGATCAGTAATTTTACTAATATCAATTTTAACAGATCACCTTCAACATCAGTAAATATACCACATCTAGGGTTATCATCATGCCATTCACCAAGATAAATTTTCCCAGTATTATAATAATAATAATAACCTTGTCCTTCTTTTTTTCCTATATTCCAAAAACCATAATATTTATCACCACATTTCTTTTCTAATATACCATAACCATGTTTTAAATCTTCTTTCCAATTTCCTTCGTAAATATCTTCATTTGCATATATCATTAAACCTTTTCCATCTCTTTTATTATTTTTCCAATAACCATCATAACAAGAACCGTCTTTATAAAAATAAATTCCATGTCCTTCTTTCTTATTATTTTTCCAATCTCCTGTATATAATTTCCTATATTTATTTTTACCTATACAAAGCCAATATGTTCCTTTTCCATTTCTTAAATCTTTACTCCAGTAACCTTCATATTTATCTTTATTTGAATAAATTTTTATTCCATAACCATCTTTCTTATTCTCTTTCCAATCTCCTATATATTGCTCACTTGTTTCATATTTTTCACCCTTTATTGTACCATCTTCTGATTTTTCCTTCTTCTTAACCCAAAATACTGTTTTTTTTGTTCCGTTTTTCTGAGATTTTAAATCATTTATTATTGCTAATGGAATAAATAATGGATCGCTTGTATGCTTATCACTTGGTTTGTAATCGTTGTTTGAATTAAAAAAAACTCGTTGCATTTTTTATTAATTAATTTTATATTTTTTTAAAAATTAAGAATGTAAATTAGAAAAATAGAAATATATGTTTTTATATATATTTTATTTTTTAATGTTTTGAATTTGAATTTAACATATGAGTTAATATATCTTTTGTGTATTTTAGTCTTTTTGTCATTTCTTTATTATCACTTTCCATTGCAGTAGAAAGTGGATAATTTAATTTTTCATTTTTTTTATTTATATAAGTAACCATTTTAGATTCTCCTTTTAAAATAATTTCAGTAGAATCTAAAAAACAAATTTGAACAATTTTATTAGATAATCTAAACAAAATAGCATGTTTAGTCCTAATCCATTTTTTAACATAAACCAAATTATCTTTTTGAATATTATTACTTTCACTTTTTTTAATAGGATTACTTTTATCTTCATTAAGTAAATAACTTTTAAAATGTTGAATCAAAGTGACTTTTTTTTGTAAATCCTTATTAAATTCTTCATTAAAACTATGTTGAGTAATAATATCAATTCTTTCATTATTTTTTCTTTCAATATACATAAAATTCATTCCCATAGGATTAATAATAATTTTAGTAAAATCATTGAATAAAACTCCAACATTTTTATTAGAAAGCACATAACCTAAGCCATATTTAGTAGAATAATCAATCCATTTATTAACAACAACTTCACTAGGAATCATAGCATTAGAATTAGAAGTAGCAGTTAAAGGATTAGAAATTCCTTCAGGACCAATACCATGAATATGATTATTATTATTATTATTATTTTTATTATCCTCAATTTCATCATCTCTATTTCTTTTATTTGATATTGAATTACATATTCCATTACTACCACATTCAGGCATAAATTGTCTAATATAACTTAATGAAGGTGGACAAGCTAAAGTAGCACTAGGTAATAATTTAGGAATACTAATTCCAAGATGGAAAAAATCACTTTCTAATATTTCATCTAATGTAGGTCTTTTCATAGGATCTAAAACAAGTATTTCAGTAATAAGTGATTTTGCTGAATCTGAAATAATTGCTCTTTCAGGAAAAGAATAATTATTCATTTTTATTCTCTTATAAGTTTCTTTTACATTATTAGTTTCAAAAGGTGGTTTTCCAACAATTAAAGTATATAATATTACTCCAAAAGACCATATATCAACTTCATATGAATGTCCTGTTTTACCATCTAATATTTCAGGAGCAATATAATTAGGAGTTCCACAAACTGTTCTTTTTCTTTCTCCTTCAAAATCTAATTTAGTTGCTAAACCAAAATCACCTACTTTTAATTCCATTTTATCTGTTAAAAATAAATTTCCTAATTTTAAATCTCTATGTATTATTCTATGTGAATGTAAATATTTTAAAGCTTTTATTATTTGAACTGCATAACATTGAACTTCTAATTCTGTTAAAGTTTTTCTTCTTTTCATTAATTCATTTAATGATTGATTTTGACATAATTCTAATAAAAAATATACATTCTCTGAATCTTCAAAATAATGTTCGAAATGAACAATATTATTATGATGAAGTGCTTTATGTATTTTTATTTCAGAAATTAATTTCTGACGAGAACGAGATTTTATTAATGATGATTTTGCTATTACTTTTGCTGCTGTTATTTTTTGGGTTTGCATATTTGTAAATTCATAACATTTTGCAAATCCTCCTTTCCCTAATAAACGACCTTTTGTATATTTTCTTATTTCTGATTCTCCTGTTGGTTTTGTTATTGTCTCTAATACTATATCTGAATTCTCTTTTCTTCCTTCTATCATTTTTTTTTTTAATTATTTTTTTTATTTTGTTTCTTATTTTTTTAATATATATTTTTGATGCTTTTTTTATTATTTAAATATTTAAATTTGGTTTTTAATGTATTTTTTTTATAAATTAAATTGGAAATAATAACTTTTAATTGGTGTATGAAAAAAAGAAAAAGAAATTAATTATTTAAAAATTATTAAAGGTATAAATTATTGTATATTTTATAAAATATATTAAATTAATATTTAATTCATAAAATAATTCCAAGTAAAGACAATTTGAAGAATAAATTTTATGGTTTAATCTCATTAGATTTTGTAAAATTTACTTTTTAATTTCAATTATTCATTGAGTTAAGATTGGATTTTTCAATATGTTTTTTCTTAAAAAATAATGAAATTATAATTTAATTTATCTTAACATTTTTAATTATTATTTTTTAATAATAATAAATATAATAATAAATATTTTATATAAAAATTTTTGTTTTATTAAAAAAAATATAATATTATTCCAAATAATGAAGCTTCATTTAATTATATAGGAAAAGAAAATAGTGATATATTAATAAGATATACAACATCTCCAAATAATAAATTAAATATTCATAATTTGGATTTATCAAAAGACATGTATTTAAGATATAATAAATTCATTGGAAATTCTTCATTAATATATTTTAAAATACCTAAAGATTTGAATGAAACTTATCATAAGCTAAGCATTGAAATTTCATCTTCAATTGATTTGAAGGAATTTTCAACAATAAAATTTTTTAAAAGTGATTTGGAATATTATTATAATAAATCAAGTGGATCAAATATTTCAATTGATTCTGAAGATTCTATATTTTTCATAAATAATAAAACATATATAATTACTTTGACCATCTTTAATTTTCTTAATAATAATTATGATTATGCTTTTATTGAAATTTCATTTGTTAATGAATTAAAAAAATTTGATGTATTCTTTAAAACAAAATTTCTGAAATTTTATTCAGATTTTTCCCATTCAAATTATATTCCTATAAATTTTAAACAAAAAAATGAAACTACTATCGGAGATATAAAATTGATCAATAATCAAATCGGGATTTTGTCAGATTCTTTATATATTCATGGTTTAAGAAATATAAATCAACAATTTATTTATAAAATTAATTATAAAAATTCAAATAAAAAAAAAGAATTAATTTATGGTTATAATAATTTAACATTATTTAAATTTAATTTAAAGAATTCTTCTCAATCAGAGTAAATGAATTTTAACATTTTAAAAATTATAGAAAAAATAAATTATTGTAATCTATAAAAAATATTTAAATAAAAAAATTTTTTATTTTAGTTTTGTAAAAAATTATAATATAAATTCACTATTATTTTAATTTAAATGATGAAAGAGAAAATTCAAGAATCTTTTATTAAATGAAATAATTTTAAAGCAATACCTTCTATGTTTAAATAGTCTTCAATGAATTTTTATAAAAGTATTTATTATATAGCTTATTCACTATTTATCATTATTTTCATTTTAATATTTTTCATTAATATTTTTAATTTAATTTTCTGTTTTAATCTTTTCTTTATTAAACTCAAAGTAATAAATCATTATTCTTCACAAATATTATTTTTATAATTTAATCAAATCCCTTCGTTTATTTTGAATAAATTTTTAAACAAAAAAAATATCAAATCAATATTAAATTCAATAATTAATTATAACAATGATAAGAAATAATTAAATAATTAAAGATTAAATAAATTGTGTCTAAATTGATTAGTGTAAAATTAAAATAAAAATTATTTAAATGTATTAAATAAGAGTTTTCATATTCTTTTTATAAATAAATGAAAATAATTTATTTATATTTTTATAAAATAAATTTTAAGAAAATTAAGGATTTAAAGTTCTAACAAATACTTATATAATTTAATAAATGTATTATTTTTTAAAAAAATAATTAATTTTATATTTTCTTGAAAATTATATTTTTTTAAAATAAAATTTTTGACTCAATTTTTTTACTTAACCATTTTTTACTTTATTTTATTTTTTTTAGATTTATATAAATTATTATTTTTATTAAAAACATATATATCACTTGTTTAATTCTATTATCAAAATTATTTGACTTGGTTAATGATTTATAATTAATTGAATTAAATGTTTAAACGTTGCTTTGAATTATCTTCTTTTTTTCGTTTGGCTAAATTTTTTTAATAAAACAAAAATTTTTATATAAAATATTTATTATTATATTTATTATTATTAAAAAATAATAATTAAAAATGTTAAGATAAATTAAATTATAATTTCATTATTTTTTAAGAAAAAACATATTGAAAAATCCAACCTTAACTCAATGAATAATTGAAATTAAAAAGTAAATTTTACTAAATCTAATGAGATTAAACCATAAAATTTATTCTTCAAATTGTCTTTACTTGGAATTATTTTATGAATTAAATATTAATTTAATATATTTTATAAAATATACAATAATTTATACCTTTAATAATTTTTAAATAATTAATTTCTTTTCCTTTTTTTCATACACCAATTAAAAGTTATTATTTCCAATTTAATTTATAAAAAAAATACATTAAAAACCAAATTTAAATATTTAAATAATAAAAAAAGCATCAAAAATATATATTAAAAAAATAAGAAACAAAATAAAAAAAATAATTAAAAAAAAAAATGATAGAAGGAAGAAAAGAGAATTCAGATATAGTATTAGAGACAATAACAAAACCAACAGGAGAATCAGAAATAAGAAAATATACAAAAGGTCGTTTATTAGGGAAAGGAGGATTTGCAAAATGTTATGAATTTACAAATATGCAAACCCAAAAAATAACAGCAGCAAAAGTAATAGCAAAATCATCATTAATAAAATCTCGTTCTCGTCAGAAATTAATTTCTGAAATAAAAATACATAAAGCACTTCATCATAATAATATTGTTCATTTCGAACATTATTTTGAAGATTCAGAGAATGTATATTTTTTATTAGAATTATGTCAAAATCAATCATTAAATGAATTAATGAAAAGAAGAAAAACTTTAACAGAATTAGAAGTTCAATGTTATGCAGTTCAAATAATAAAAGCTTTAAAATATTTACATTCACATAGAATAATACATAGAGATTTAAAATTAGGAAATTTATTTTTAACAGATAAAATGGAATTAAAAGTAGGTGATTTTGGTTTAGCAACTAAATTAGATTTTGAAGGAGAAAGAAAAAGAACAGTTTGTGGAACTCCTAATTATATTGCTCCTGAAATATTAGATGGTAAAACAGGACATTCATATGAAGTTGATATATGGTCTTTTGGAGTAATATTATATACTTTAATTGTTGGAAAACCACCTTTTGAAACTAATAATGTAAAAGAAACTTATAAGAGAATAAAAATGAATAATTATTCTTTTCCTGAAAGAGCAATTATTTCAGATTCAGCAAAATCACTTATTACTGAAATACTTGTTTTAGATCCTATGAAAAGACCTACATTAGATGAAATATTAGAAAGTGATTTTTTCCATCTTGGAATTAGTATTCCTAAATTATTACCTAGTGCTACTTTAGCTTGTCCACCTTCATTAAGTTATATTAGACAATTTATGCCTGAATGTGGTAGTAATGGAATATGTAATTCAATATCAAATAAAAGAAATAGAGATGATGAAATTGAGGATAATAAAAATAATAATAATAATAATAATCATATTCATGGTATTGGTCCTGAAGGAATTACTAATCCTTTAACTGCTACTTCTAATTCTAATGCAATGATTCCTAGTGAAGTTGTTGTTAATAAATGGATTGATTATTCTACTAAATATGGCTTAGGTTATGTGCTTTCTAATAAAAATGTTGGAGTTTTATTCAATGATTTTACTAAAATTATTATTAATCCTATGGGAATGAATTTTATGTATATTGAAAGAAAAAATAATGAAAGAATTGATATTATTACTCAACATAGTTTTAATGAAGAATTTAATAAGGATTTACAAAAAAAAGTCACTTTGATTCAACATTTTAAAAGTTATTTACTTAATGAAGATAAAAGTAATCCTATTAAAAAAAGTGAAAGTAATAATATTCAAAAAGATAATTTGGTTTATGTTAAAAAATGGATTAGGACTAAACATGCTATTTTGTTTAGATTATCTAATAAAATTGTTCAAATTTGTTTTTTAGATTCTACTGAAATTATTTTAAAAGGAGAATCTAAAATGGTTACTTATATAAATAAAAAAAATGAAAAATTAAATTATCCACTTTCTACTGCAATGGAAAGTGATAATAAAGAAATGACAAAAAGACTAAAATACACAAAAGATATATTAACTCATATGTTAAATTCAAATTCAAAACATTAAAAAATAAAATATATATAAAAACATATATTTCTATTTTTCTAATTTACATTCTTAATTTTTAAAAAAATATAAAATTAATTAATAAAAAATGCAACGAGTTTTTTTTAATTCAAACAACGATTACAAACCAAGTGATAAGCATACAAGCGATCCATTATTTATTCCATAACCATCTTTCTTATTCTCTTTCCAATCTCCTATATATTGCTCACTTGTTTCATATTTTTCACCCTTTATTGTACCATCTTCTGATTTTTCCTTCTTCTTAACCCAAAATACTGTTTTTTTTGTTCCGTTTTTCTGAGATTTTAAATCATTTATTATTGCTAATGGAATAAATAATGGATCGCTTGTATGCTTATCACTTGGTTTGTAATCGTTGTTTGAATTAAAAAAAACTCGTTGCATTTTTTATTAATTAATTTTATATTTTTTTAAAAATTAAGAATGTAAATTAGAAAAATAGAAATATATGTTTTTATATATATTTTATTTTTTAATGTTTTGAATTTGAATTTAACATATGAGTTAATATATCTTTTGTGTATTTTAGTCTTTTTGTCATTTCTTTATTATCACTTTCCATTGCAGTAGAAAGTGGATAATTTAATTTTTCATTTTTTTTATTTATATAAGTAACCATTTTAGATTCTCCTTTTAAAATAATTTCAGTAGAATCTAAAAAACAAATTTGAACAATTTTATTAGATAATCTAAACAAAATAGCATGTTTAGTCCTAATCCATTTTTTAACATAAACCAAATTATCTTTTTGAATATTATTACTTTCACTTTTTTTAATAGGATTACTTTTATCTTCATTAAGTAAATAACTTTTAAAATGTTGAATCAAAGTGACTTTTTTTTGTAAATCCTTATTAAATTCTTCATTAAAACTATGTTGAGTAATAATATCAATTCTTTCATTATTTTTTCTTTCAATATACATAAAATTCATTCCCATAGGATTAATAATAATTTTAGTAAAATCATTGAATAAAACTCCAACATTTTTATTAGAAAGCACATAACCTAAGCCATATTTAGTAGAATAATCAATCCATTTATTAACAACAACTTCACTAGGAATCATTGCATTAGAATTAGAAGTAGCAGTTAAAGGATTAGTAATTCCTTCAGGACCAATACCATGAATATGATTATTATTATTATTATTATTTTTATTATCCTCAATTTCATCATCTCTATTTCTTTTATTTGATATTGAATTACATATTCCATTACTACCACATTCAGGCATAAATTGTCTAATATAACTTAATGAAGGTGGACAAGCTAAAGTAGCACTAGGTAATAATTTAGGAATACTAATTCCAAGATGGAAAAAATCACTTTCTAATATTTCATCTAATGTAGGTCTTTTCATAGGATCTAAAACAAGTATTTCAGTAATAAGTGATTTTGCTGAATCTGAAATAATTGCTCTTTCAGGAAAAGAATAATTATTCATTTTTATTCTCTTATAAGTTTCTTTTACATTATTAGTTTCAAAAGGTGGTTTTCCAACAATTAAAGTATATAATATTACTCCAAAAGACCATATATCAACTTCATATGAATGTCCTGTTTTACCATCTAATATTTCAGGAGCAATATAATTAGGAGTTCCACAAACTGTTCTTTTTCTTTCTCCTTCAAAATCTAATTTAGTTGCTAAACCAAAATCACCTACTTTTAATTCCATTTTATCTGTTAAAAATAAATTTCCTAATTTTAAATCTCTATGTATTATTCTATGTGAATGTAAATATTTTAAAGCTTTTATTATTTGAACTGCATAACATTGAACTTCTAATTCTGTTAAAGTTTTTCTTCTTTTCATTAATTCATTTAATGATTGATTTTGACATAATTCTAATAAAAAATATACATTCTCTGAATCTTCAAAATAATGTTCGAAATGAACAATATTATTATGATGAAGTGCTTTATGTATTTTTATTTCAGAAATTAATTTCTGACGAGAACGAGATTTTATTAATGATGATTTTGCTATTACTTTTGCTGCTGTTATTTTTTGGGTTTGCATATTTGTAAATTCATAACATTTTGCAAATCCTCCTTTCCCTAATAAACGACCTTTTGTATATTTTCTTATTTCTGATTCTCCTGTTGGTTTTGTTATTGTCTCTAATACTATATCTGAATTCTCTTTTCTTCCTTCTATCATTTTTTTTTTTAATTATTTTTTTTATTTTGTTTCTTATTTTTTTAATATATATTTTTGATGCTTTTTTTATTATTTAAATATTTAAATTTGGTTTTTAATGTATTTTTTTTATAAATTAAATTGGAAATAATAACTTTTAATTGGTGTATGAAAAAAAGGAAAAGAAATTAATTATTTAAAAATTATTAAAGGTATAAATTATTGTATATTTTATAAAATATATTAAATTAATATTTAATTCATAAAATAATTCCAAGTAAAGACAATTTGAAGAATAAATTTTATGGTTTAATCTCATTAGATTTAGTAAAATTTACTTTTTAATTTCAATTATTCATTGAGTTAAGGTTGGATTTTTCAATATGTTTTTTCTTAAAAAATAATGAAATTATAATTTAATTTATCTTAACATTTTTAATTATTATTTTTTAATAATAATAAATATAATAATAAATATTTTATATAAAAATTTTTGTTTTATTAAAAAAATTTAGCCAAACGAAAAAAAGAAGATAATTCAAAGCAACGTTTAAACATTTAATTCAATTAATTATAAATCATTAACCAAGTCAAATAATTTTGATAATAGAATTAAACAAGTGATATATATGTTTTTAATAAAAATAATAATTTATATAAATCTAAAAAAAATAAAATAAAGTAAAAAATGGTTAAGTAAAAAAATTGAGTCAAAAATTTTATTTTAAAAAAATATAATTTTCAAGAAAATATAAAATTAATTATTTTTTTAAAAAATAATACATTTATTAAATTATATAAGTATTTGTTAGAACTTTAAATCCTTAATTTTCTTAAAATTTATTTTATAAAAATATAAATAAATTATTTTCATTTATTTATAAAAAGAATATGAAAACTCTTATTTAATACATTTAAATAATTTTTATTTTAATTTTACACTAATCAATTTAGACACAATTTATTTAATCTTTAATTATTTAATTATTTCTTATCATTGTTATAATTAATTATTGAATTTAATATTGATTTGATATTTTTTTTGTTTAAAAATTTATTCAAAATAAACGAAGGGATTTGATTAAATTATAAAAATAATATTTGTGAAGAATAATGATTTATTACTTTGAGTTTAATAAAGAAAAGATTAAAACAGAAAATTAAATTAAAAATATTAATGAAAAATATTAAAATGAAAATAATGATAAATAGTGAATAAGCTATATAATAAATACTTTTATAAAAATTCATTGAAGACTATTTAAACATAGAAGGTATTGCTTTAAAATTATTTCATTTAATAAAAGATTCTTGAATTTTCTCTTTCATCATTTAAATTAAAATAATAGTGAATTTATATTATAATTTTTTACAAAACTAAAATAAAAAATTTTTTTATTTAAATATTTTTTATAGATTACAATAATTTATTTTTTCTATAATTTTTAAAATGTTAAAATTCATTTACTCTGATTGAGAAGAATTCTTTAAATTAAATTTAAATAATGTTAAATTATTATAACCATAAATTAATTCTTTTTTTTTATTTGAATTTTTATAATTAATTTTATAAATAAATTGTTGATTTATATTTCTTAAACCATGAATATATAAAGAATCTGACAAAATCCCGATTTGATTATTGATCAATTTTATATCTCCGATAGTAGTTTCATTTTTTTGTTTAAAATTTATAGGAATATAATTTGAATGGGAAAAATCTGAATAAAATTTCAGAAATTTTGTTTTAAAGAATACATCAAATTTTTTTAATTCATTAACAAATGAAATTTCAATAAAAGCATAATCATAATTATTATTAAGAAAATTAAAGATGGTCAAAGTAATTATATATGTTTTATTATTTATGAAAAATATAGAATCTTCAGAATCAATTGAAATATTTGATCCACTTGATTTATTATAATAATATTCCAAATCACTTTTAAAAAATTTTATTGTTGAAAATTCCTTCAAATCAATTGAAGATGAAATTTCAATGCTTAGCTTATGATAAGTTTCATTCAAATCTTTAGGTATTTTAAAATATATTAATGAAGAATTTCCAATGAATTTATTATATCTTAAATACATGTCTTTTGATAAATCCAAATTATGAATATTTAATTTATTATTTGGAGATGTTGTATATCTTATTAATATATCACTATTTTCTTTTCCTATATAATTAAATGAAGCTTCATTATTTGGAATAATATTATAT
>JAJJLU010004124.1:0-18204 GCA_023807065.1 Isotricha intestinalis
TTTTTGAATTTTAATCAATATAGATTACTCTTGAAATTTGAGGAAAAATACAATAAAGCTAATTTTTTTGGAATTACAAATCTAATTAACATAAAATATTATTGATGATTTGAAATAATTCTAAAAGTAGTTCTATTATAACTTTTTCTTGAATTTTTTTTTATTTGAACCATAAAATTGACAATTTGAAGGTTTTATATAAACAAACATTCATATTTGTAAACATATCTAATTAATTTCCTATTTTATTTTGATTTTCTTGATAATTTCTTTTTTGTTCTAAATTAAATTTAAATTTATTTCTTTTCTATTATTTTCACTTTTTTTTCAAATATTTCTTCTATATTATTATCTTGTAAATCATATCGTATTTTTATCATATTTTCTTTATTAATTAATAATATTAATTTTTTCTAATACATTTTTCAATTTTAATGATAAAATACTTTTATTATCATCATCAATATTTGTGTTAATTTTCAAAATTAAATTATGAAAATATTTATCAATAATTGAAACTTGTTTTAAATCTTTTTTAGATAAAAATTGGAAAGAATTTCCAAAAATTTTAGCGAACATTCTAAATGTTTATGAATTATTAATTTGAGGATTACTATTAATTGTCATTTTATTTCCAACATAAACACAATAAGTTTTTTATTTATATTTAATTTTCAAAAAATTAGAACCTTAAAAAAAACATTTATAATCAAAAAAATAATTTGTAAAAAATCTTTAAATAAAATTTTTAGAATAAAATAAAAATTAAAAACAATAAAAAAAAACATAAAAAAAATGAACAAGAAAAAAGATAAAAAAGGAAAAAACTTTAAAATTCATCCGCTAAAATATACATTAATGGAATTAAGAAAAATAAATTATTTAAAAAGAAATAATTTACCAATTCCTGCAGAATTAAAAAACAGAAAATTCGAGCATTTTCCTTTTGATGAAACGAAATTAAAGAAAAAACCAGTAATAACATCAAAAAGAATTTCTCAACCAATTCAAACAACAGTTATTAAAACAAAAGGAAAAAAAAAAATCGTTAAGAAAGTTATTATTGAAGAAGAAATTGAAGAAAGTGATGATGATTCTTTACCTGATGGTGAAACTCAAATTATTCAAACTAATGATCCTAATGCTACTTTAAATAAGGTTGTTAATGACAAAAAAGAAAAAAATGATGATAATGAAAAAACTAGTTTAATCCAAATAGGAGATAAAAAATAATATTTATTCTTTTTATTTTATTTTATTTTATTTTATTGTTTTTTTTGAATTAAATTAGTTGTTTTCTTTTATTTGAATCAAATTTTTTTTTTAATACATTTGTTTTATAATATTAAAGTGTTTATTGGTGGTTTTTCTATTATAATTTCTTCATAATTATTTTCGTTAATATTTATATTATTTTCATTTTCTAAATTAAAGTCTTTATTCTCTTCTTCATTTTTATTATTTTCTTTCTCAATTATATAACCTAATCTATATAAAATTACATTTTGATAATCTAAAATATTATCATAACCTTCTCTTTCTTTAAATCCTTGAAAAATTAAAGTAAAACAATTTAAAATTTCTTCAAATTCATTATTTTCAGAAGAATTTATAAATTTTAATTTTGAGTAATTTGATTGATATAATATTTCATAAGTATCAAAATTAAATTTTTTTAATGTATTATATTTAGCAATAAATTTAGTAAAAAAAATTAATATATCTTTTAATTCATTATATTTTTCAATTTTATCTTCTGAAGAAATTAAAATTAATATTTGTTCGATTATAAATTGAAAAAATAATAAAATTAAAAATTCACCTTCTCTTAATAATAAAATTTGATATATATCAATTAAATAATCAATATCATTTTTTAAAATAATTTGATTTTTCCCTTTTTTATTTATACATTCAATATTATTTTTAAAAACAGAAAAAAATAAAACAACAAAATCAAATAAATGATTAACTTCAAATTTAATATTATTAAAATCTTTATAAAAATTAGTTTTCTTAGGTGATTTATTATGATTTAAGCAATATATAAATTCATTAAAAATTTTTTTTTCCAAAATAAAAATATTATATTGTTTATCCCACATATTTTTTTTAACCCAAAAAAATAAAAAATAAACAGTAAATAAAAGTGTATTATAAGAAGGTAAATTTTTATGAGTACAACTATGTCTAATTTCAATAAAGTAATCAGGTAAACCAATTTCTTTAGCTACTAAAAACATATTTAAATTATTAGTTTTTTTAGTTTTTTTTAATTCATCTATAATTAAATTAATCACTCTAATTATTATTTCTCCTAAAATATGACATGAATCAATTGAATATTCTTCTAATTTTTTTTCTTTTATTTTTATTATTATATCTATTAATAAAAGAGATGGAAGCACAAATGCTTTATTATCATTTCTATTGTCCCATAATATTAAATAATGAATATTGCTTTTTAAATTACTTATTGATATATTATTTATAAATGATTCCATATTATCTGAATTGTCATTTTTAAATAATCCTTCATAACATTTTATAAATTCATCTGAATTTCCCCAAGGTTGAATAAAAAAACTTTTATCTAAATAATAATTTTTATCCATTTAAAAAATATTATATAAATTAAAATGAATTAAAACATTATTTTTAAATTTTAAGGTTTTTTAGTTTATTTAGAATAGTTAATTTGTTTTTGTAATATATAAAATGAATAAATTATAATTATAAGTATAATAGTTAATTATATAATAAAATCATACTTCATTAATCTTTTTTTTCTGTTTTTTTTTATATCTTGTTCATTTAATTCTTTATCTTTAATTTCTTTATTTTCTTTACTTTCTTTTTCTTCTTCATTTTTATTATTTATACTTTGAGTATCATCGCATTTTTTTAAATTTATAATTTTACATTCTTGATTATTATCTACTTTAGTAAGATCTCTAATTAATGCTTCTATATTTCCGTTGTTAACTTTATTTTTTTCTTTTTCAAAATAATTTTTTAAAGAAACATTATCTTTTGAATTCATTGTTTTTAAACCCACACTTTTTTTAATTTTTGGACTAATAATGAATTTATCATTTTCATCTTTATTTTTTATATTTATAATAGAATGAGAAGAGTTTGCTTTTTTATTTTTTTCCTGATTTATAATTAAATTATTATTATTAATAGTATTATTTTTTTTTTTTTCTTCATGTTTATTTAATGGTGATTTATATAAATGTGATTGAGAAAAATTTGAAATTGTATCTTCTTCTTTTTTATTTTCTTTTCTTATTTCATTATTAATAATTTCTAAATTTTCCATTTTTTTATTTTCTTCATCGTTGATTGTTTTAATATTTTCTTTATTTTCTTTTTTTATTTTTTTTTGAGGTGACTTAAAATTATTATTTAAATAAGATATTAAATTTTCATCTTCATTGTCACTTAATATTTGTAAAGTAGAACTTAATCTAATTCTTTTATTTTTTGTTTTTCTTAAAATTTTTTGATGATTAACATTTAAATTTTTACTTGAACTTCCTTTTTTTTGTTCTTTATCTTCTTCTTCAATTTTTTTATTTCTTTTTTGAAAAGGAGAATTAAAACTATTTTTACAATCACTTTCATTTTCATTATGAAAAATTTTAGAATATTTACTCATTAAAAAAATATTTGATTTATCATTATTAAAGTGATTATCAGAATTAATTGATAATCTTTTTTTTTCTTTTCTAATAGAAACACTTTTTGATAAAATTTTTTCATTATTATTGTTTGAAAAATTATGTGAACTTTTTTCTAATAAATTTGGAGATGTTGAATTATTAATTGGTATATTATTATTATTATTATTATTATTATTAATATTATTGTTATTAATATTATTGTTATTTGAAAAAGTGTTTGTGATATTATCATATCTATCATCTGAAAATATGGTTTTTTGTTTTTTTTTTACTGAAAAAGTTTGGGAGTTGCTTATATTTTTGAAATTCTTTATTTGAGGAATTTTAATGATATCTTTATCTTTTATTTTTACATAATTAATACTTTTATTATTATTATTATTATTATTATTGTTATTAATATTATTGTTTATATTATTATCACTATTATCGTGCTCAACAGTATAATTTATATTATAATTAATATTATTATTATTTAAAGGTGTATTATTTATTTTTTTTATGTTATTGTCATTTGAAGTGGTATTATTATTTTTTTTTGAAAAATTATTTAATATATTATTAAATTCTGTATCTATTAAAGGAGGAATTGAACTTAAATTATATTTTCTGCTATTTTTTTTTTTTTTTTAAGTAAGTTTATATTTGATTGATTAAACATAATTTGATTATATTTTAATCTTTCTTTCAAATTATTAAATTCAGATAATAAATTAATTGGATTAAATTTATGAACATTATTTAATTCAATGAAAATATCATCAATATTAGGAATAATATCTAAGAATTCCTTTTTATAATTTAATTGATGAATTAAAACTTTTATTTTTAAAAACTCTTCAATTTTATATTGACAATAAACAATAATATTGGTTTGAAATATATTTTGAATTTCTAAATGACAATAATATGATAAAAAATTATCCATTTTATCTCCTAAATCATTAATTTCACTTTGAGAAAGATTTTTAGAATTTAAATTAGAATTAAAAATTTTAACTAAATTATTATATGATGTATCATCATAATATTTTCCTAATTTTTCTTCATAAATATTAATATATTTTTTAAATTCTTTAAATATTTTTATTAATCTATTATATCTTTCTTCAAAAATTTGTTCAAAAGAAGAAATTTGTTTCAATTTTTGAATATAATTTTTTTGATATTCTAAAAATCGATTTCTTAATTTTTGAAAATATTTTTCATTATCAAAATCATTTAATCTACTATTATAAATTATATTTGAAATAGGAATATCATTATTAATACTTTGAACTTCATTTTCTTTTTGAATATTAATAGTTAAATTTTTTTCTCCTTCAGTAGTTATTTCTTCTAATAAAGTTTTATCAATTAATTTAGAAAGATTTTTATTTTTATAATATAAATTTATTTTTGAATTTTGTCCTGAAATTTTTGAACTTAAATCTTTTATATATTCAATTGTTGTTTTTGGAGAAGCATCAAATTGATAAGTTGTATTTTCATATATTAAATTTATATTCATTTTTATTATTTTGAATAATTATATTGAATATTTTTTTATAAATATTTAATTAAAAAAATAAATCAAAAATTTTAAATTTCTTTATTATAATAATTCAATAAATATTACTTAAATATTAATGTCATTAAACGAAGATTTTTCAAATTTTCTTTTTTGTATTATAATATTAAAGGAAAATTCAAAGGAAAAAAAATTAGATTTTAAATTTGATGGAAAATTAATATCTAATATAAAATATGATGAAATAGATATTAATATTACTTCAAATTTAATAACTAGAGTATATTATTTTAATCCAAATTCAAAAAATAATAATTTTGAAATATTATTTAATAATTTTAATTATATATTAAGATATTCAGAAACAAAACATTTTATTTTTGATGATATTCTAATTATTAGTTCAAATTTATCTTATTATGATAAATATAAAATATATAAGAAATTTATAGGAAAATATCAGTTGGAGCAATTAGAAAAAATGTTATATGAAGATTCTTTCATTTTTTGTGAAAAAATTACAAATGATTTGAATTTTGTACTGGAAATTTTATATTATTATAAAAATGAAAAAAAAAAAACGAAATCACTTTTTGAGAAAGTTTTTTATGCATCTTTTTCTCGAATTGATACTCAAGATTTACAATTAAATAGAGAAAAATATTTGAATTATATTGAACAATTAGAAATAAATAAATTAGATTATTCTTACTCTTCAGATTTTGAAAAAGGAAAGATTATTATAATGGTTTTTTTATATATAATTATATCTTACGATAAATTTTATGATTTTTATCAAAAAATTGAATCAAATCAACCATATAAAGAATTTATTTATTTTATTATGAAAAAAAATCAAGTTATAGAAAAAATTTTTATAAATACATTGGTAACCACAACAATTATTGAAACAAAAGATAAAAATAGAATAATAAAAATAACTAATCAGTGTAAATATTTTTCAAATTTTTTACTGATTATAGATTTTTATACAAAAAATATTCAATTAAACCATGAAATTCAAGATTTTTCTCAAAAAAGTTATTTAGTTTCTTATGAAGATGATATTAATTCAATTATTGAATTATATAATTCGATAAGACGTAAAATTCAGGGCTTCACAGTTAATGAACAAATTTGGGAAAATTATATAATTGAATATAAGAATCAAAAGAAAATAAAAAACTTAATTTTATTAAATCCATTTTTTATAGATAAAACAAAATTAATTGATTCTCTCAATGAAAGTTTATTTGCTTTTTTTAAAGAAAGTGATTTTTCAAATGATCAAATATATGATTTTATTTCAACAGATTTAATTGAAAATATTGGATGGATGAAAGAAAAAATATATTTTGATTTAGCAAGATTTTTAAATTTACAGGAAATCGAAGAAAATTTCATAGAAAAAATTAAATTTTTACCTATTCATCAACTTTTTGGAAATGAAAAATTTATTGCTTTTCAAAATTTATTGATTCATTATTCAAAAAATTTTAAAGAAATAGAAAATTCTTTTAAAATTATTATTTTTAAATTACCGGGTGATAATCAAAAAAATTATTTTAATAAATTAGTTGAAGAAATATTAAAAAATTTACAAAATAAATTTAATTTATATAATGAAAGTGATTTTTCTTCTTTAATGTTCATTATAGAAACATTATTATTAAATGAAATAAATAAAAACCAAATGAATATATTAGTAAAAAGTTTAATGAAAAAACTTCCTTATCAATACAATATTGATATATTTTGTAAACTATTAAATGAAGAAAAAATAAAAAATTACAAAGATATTGATAATTATATATTAAGTTATCTTTTAGAAACAGCAATAAACAATGATATGTTAGACTTACTTTTAAATAAAATTGAAAATGAAGAATGTTTAAAAAAAATTTTTGAATTAAAATCATTAAGACATAATATAATGGAAAATTCAAATGAACAAAAGAAACAATATGATTTTCAAATTCCAACTCCAAATTTTGATGATTTTTTAAGTAGAAATGAAATTAAATCTATTTTATTTTTAGAAATATTAAACAAAAAAAAAATATTAGAAAATGAAGAATTTTTAAAAAACGAAGGTTATATTAAAAATATTGTTAATTTATTAAACCATTTTCAAAATAAAATTATAAAAAAAGAATTTACTATTGAACAAGGAGAAAAAATTTTATATTTAGAAGAAAAAAAAATATTAGAACGTAGATTAAAATTAATTTTTTATAAAGAAGGAGGAATTAAAAAAATTGATGATTTCAATTATGAAATAATATCATTAAATAATAATGATAAAGTAAATAAATTATTTTTATTAAATTTTATTAAAGAATCAAAGCAAATAGTGAACGACGTAAATTTAATTTGGTCATATTTAAAATTATTCTTTATATATAACCCAAAAATAAATCAATTTGAGAATTTAAAAAAAGAATTATCAAAGAATAATATTTCCAAATATAATGAATTAGTGCAAAAAGAAGTTAGAGAATATAAAAATTTATTAAAAGAAGCTAATGATAATTTAAAATATAAACAATCAAAAATTTTTATGGATATTTTTCACTTAAACCAAAATAATTTAAAAAATGATGATTCTCTTCAAAAGTCTATTAAAGATTATTTTCAATTTTGTAATATGATTGTTAAGAATAATATTAATGATAACAATATTATTGAAATGATTTCTAATTCTTTTTCTAATTTTGAAGAATTAAAAGAACATTTAAATGTCATTTCTAAAATTGATAATTTAAATTTATATGATAAAATAAAAGAAGAAACTTTAGAAAAAATATTTTTATTTCATAGAAAAAAAGAATTAATTCAATTTTTAGATACTTTTCAAAAATTTCATAAAATATTTCCTAATAATAATAATTTTGTGATTGAATGTGATAAATTAAGAAAATTATTAAATCATAAAAATTTAATTTCTCAATACAAAGAAATAAAAATATTATTAAATAAATGGGACAAAAAATTATTTATTGAAAAGCAAAAATATGAAATTATATTAAATGAATTGTTTCTTAAAGAAGAACTTATAGAATTTTTAAAAGAAAAAAATGAAAATGATATAATAAATCTTCAACAATTAATAGATCCTTCTCAAAGTAATATAATAACAATAAATGATATAAATGAATTAACAGATATTATTATTTTAAAAGATAAATTATATAGTATTTCCCAAAGTGAAAATATTATTTGTGATTTATCTAATATTATTAAAGAAATTAAAGAAAGTGAAAAATTATTGAAAAAAATTATAAATTTAACTGAAAAATCTGATGAATTATTAGATTTATTTAATAGAAAATTAAATAAAAATGCTTTTGCTGAACAAAAATTTGATTTAATTTCTAAAAATGGAAAATTTGAAATTTTATTTAAACAAAATGAAGGTTATAGTATATACAAAAAAAAAGAAGAATATAAATGTAAAGTTATAACTATAATTAATGAAGAAAATAAAGAAAAACAGTATGAAGATGAATTTGAAGATATTGTTAAATTTAAAGATTTATTAATGTTAATTAAAAAAGAACAATTAAAAAAAAAAGAAATTGTAAAAAGGATTATGCTTCTAATAGATAATGTTGTTAAAATTATAAAAATTTTAGAAACAATAATTCATAAAGGGTTTGATGAAGATATTTTTTATCATTTTATAATTAAAATAGAAAGAGAAGATTTAAATAACAATTTTAAAATTTTAGAAAGTTGTATTATTTACTCAAAAAATAATGAAATAATAAAAAAAATTGAAAAAAAAGAAAATGGAGTTCAAATGTTATTAAAATATTTAGAAGAAATTGAATCTGAGCAAAACAGAAAAGAAAAAGAAATATATGAAAAAAACCCAAATTTGAGATTAATTTTTGGAAGACAATTTAATAAAATATATAAATATGCAAAAGAGAAAAAATATGAAAAAGATATATTATTCCTAAATAAATATATAACAAATAATACATTAAAAGAAAATAGAAATTATATTTATAAAGAAATAAAAGATAAAAATAACTTTAATGATATATATGAAATAGTATCAGATTACATAAATAAATTATTAGAAAATAATAAAGGAGATTTATTTAATAATTCAATAGTAATTAAAGAAAAGAAAAAAACAGGATTATTTGTTTATCAAACTTCAAATCCAGAAATTGATACATTAAGATGTTTTATATATTTAACACAAAATTTACCAATTGCACAAAATATATTATTTTGTAATTATAATATTACAAGAGAAGAAATTTATTCGTTTTTATTTAGAAGTTTTTATGATGATGATAATAAATTATATATTATTATAAATGCAGATACTTTAATAACAGAAAAAATAAATTATTTTATTATAATAATGAAAGATTTCATAAAAGATTTAAAAGAAAAAAAAAAAGAAATGAATTCTTTGTTAATATTTTTTAATAAAAATGAAAATTCTGATTTATCAGAACAATTAATAAAATTAAATAATGGAAATTCAATAGAATTAAAACAAATGAGAAATGAAACAAATTTAAAACTTAAAAAAGAAAAGATTGAAATTATTCAATCTATTAAACCTGGAGTTGGAAAATCAAAATATATAAAAAGTTGTTTTGAAAATAATTTAAATAAATTTAATTATATTTATTTTCCTGTTGGAGGAGATTTAAATTTAGAAGATTTAATAGAAAGATTAAAAAATTGTTTTGAAAAAACAAATATTGGTTTACATATTGATATTTATGATTGTGATAATGAAGATTTACTTGAATTAATAAATCAATTTTTATTTTCTTTTCTAATAATGAATTATTATTCTGTTAATGAAAATATTTTTTTTTTCAAAGAAGATGAAATAACAATTAAAATTGAAGTTCCTTCAAATTTTAATATTGATTTTTTTAAATTTCCAATGTTAAATTATTTCAACACTAAAATTATTTGTAAAATATCAATTGAAGATTTTAGAATTATTTCAAAAGCTTCAAAAGAAAAAGAACAAATTAAAATTAAAAAACAATTAAGTTTAGATGAAATTTTAAAAGAAAATAATTTATATGATCCAAATTTTTTAATATGTGATAATTTTATAATTCTTAAAAATAATGATAAAGCAAAATTAATTACTCGAAGAGATAATTTTTTAATTATTCCAAAAGAAATAAATGAATATACTGATTTTATTTTTAATTGTATTAAAATACCAAATGAAATTGATTCTGATATTCAAATTGTTTGTAATTATTTAAATCTTTTAAAAAAGAAAGAACTAAATAATTTTAATATATTTATTTATGATAGTAATAGAGGAATTCAATTAGATTCTCAAGTTATAAATAATACTATTGTCACTCCTGAATATATTAATTATTTAAAAAGAGAAAGTATTTTATCTCAAAGATCTCAAATTCAAAAAAAAAAAAGAATAAGGAAAATTAAAAAAAGTATTATTAAAAGAAATAGTTCAAATTTATTAAGAGAAAAGAATGAAGATAAAAATATTAATGATAAATTTGAAGACCAAAAAACTAAAAAAGAAATAAATAAAATTGGATTGTATAAAAAAGTGTTACTAGCAACAACATTATTAAAAAAATTACCATATAACACTTGTGAACAATTATTATTAAAATATTTCATAGAAAAAATAAATGATGATAAAAAAGCAAGACCATATGCTTTCAAAGATTCTTTTATAAATAATTTTAATAAATCTATATTGTTTACATCAAAAAATGAATTTGTTTCATTAGAAAGTTTTTATCAAATAACTTCATTTATAAATTTATTTAGTTATCAACTTAAGAATTTTTCATCAAAAAAAGCTTTTTATACATCTCATTTAAATATATTAAAAAAAGGAGTAAGTTTTGTAAATGCATTAATTGATAAAATTAGACCTACAATAATTGAAGGATTAATAAACAATAGTATAATTTGTTCTAAAAGTGCTTTTAGTTCAATTTTAAAAACACAAAATGAAACTTTAAATTTTTTAAATAAAAATGTGGTTAATAAATATGATGAAAAAAATAAACAAAAAACACAAAATATTTTATCTGAAGAAGAAGAATCATTTAATTTAATTTTAAAAGATAAGGATTTAATAATATTAAATGAAAGAAACAATGGAATTACGATAATATCAGAATTAGGAGATAGAATAAAAAGAGAAAATTTAATTTTAGAAAATAAAGATGAAACAATAAAAAAGAAATTTGAATTATATAATTTTATAAATTCCTTAAATCCAAACAAAACAATTTCAATAGAAAAAGATGATAATTATAATCCAATGATATTAAATTATAATAATTTAAAAAGAGAAGAATATATAAATGAAATAAAAAATATTACTTGTTCATTAACTGAAGAAGAAGAAGAAGATTTAGAAGAAAATCTTACTGAAAATTTAGGAACAGATTATGTTTTCACAAAAGACAATTTCATTAAAATGGTAATGATAAATTTAAGAATGAATGCAAAAGTTCCTTTAATTATAATGGGAGAAACAGGATGTGGAAAAACAAGTTTAATTAAAGCTTTAGCAAGTTTAAAAAAAGTTGAGTTAATTATATTTAATATTCATGCTGGAATTGATAATAATAAAATATTAGATTTTGTTAAAAACAATAATTTATTAGAAGAAGAAGACAATAAATTTAAAAAATCTTATGATAAAATAAATGATATTTGGGTATTTTTAGATGAATTTAATACAAGTAATTCATTAGGTTTATTTTCTGAAATGATGATTAAAAGAACTATATTAGGGAAAAATATTAAGAAAAATGTTTCTTTTATTGCTGCTTGTAATCCTTATAAAAAAGCGGATGAAAATAAAAACAATAATAATTACAATAATAGAAAACCAGGAATAAGTGCAAATATAATTAAAAATAAAAGAGTTAGAATTTTAGCTTATTCTGTTAATCCATTACCTTATTCTTTATTAAATTATGTTTTTTCTTTCAATCAATTAGATAATGAAACAGGAGGAATTTATATTGAAAATATGGTGAAAAATTCTTTAAAATTTCAAATCAATTTTGATAAGAAAATACAAGATATAAATATTAGAGAAGAAGTAAATAAATTAGTTAATGAGATTACTAATGGTATTATTAAAGCTCATGAATATTTAAGAGAAAAAAAAGGTAATTCTTCTGTTAGTTTAAGAGATGTTAATAGACTTATTGTTTTATTTGAATGGATTTTAGAAAAAAAAAGAGAAAATTTATTAAGAATTAATTATGATAAATTAAAAGAAGAAAGAGAAGAATATATATTAAAATTAAAAAAAGAAAAGAAAAAAGAAGACATAACATTAATTGAAGTAAAAGAAATAAATGATTATAATTTTGCAATAATATTATCAATTTATGTGACATATTTTTTTAGATTAGACATAAGGGAATTAAGAGAAGAATTAAATAAAATATTAAGTGAATATTTCCAAATTTTTTCTTTTGAAATAATATGTAAAAACATAGTAAAGAATTTAGTAAATGAAATAGAAATTGAAAAAGGAATAGCAAAGAATAGATCATTACTTGAAAATTTATTTGCATTATTTATATGTATAAATAATAAAATACCATTATTTTTATGTGGAAAACCAGGATGTAGTAAATCATTAAGTTTATCAATAATAAATAAAGCAATGAGAGGGAAAAAATCAATTTCAAATAAATTTAAAGATTTACCTGAAATTGTAAGAAACACTTATCAAGGTTCTTTATCAAGTACATCAGAAGGAATTTTAGAAATATTTAATAACACAAGGAAATATTTAAGAAGAAATAATATAAAAGTAGAAAAAGATATAAATATATTGAAAAGTCAATTAAATAAATTAAAAAAAAAAAGGAAAAAAACAGAATATAAAGATAAAGAAGAAGTTAAAAGAATAGAAAATAAAATAAAAGAAAAAATGTTAGAAATAAAAAATTCAAGAAATTCCTCAGATTTTATATTTATGATATATTTTGATGAAATGGGTTTAGCAGAAATATCACCAAATAATCCATTAAAAGTGATTCATTCTCAATTAGAATATGAGAAAGAAGAAGAGAAATTAGCTTTTGTAGGAATATCAAATTGGACTTTAGATGCTTCTAAAATGAATAGAGGAATATATTTAGCTGTTCCAGAACATGATGAAAAAGATTGTATTGAAACTGCTATTGAAATTGCTAATTCTTATATGGATAATTTAGGAAAAGATTATGAATATTTATTCACTTTATTAAGTGAATCTTATATTAATTTCATTAATGAAAAAAATCAGAGAGAATATACTGATTTTCATGGTGCTAGAGATTTTTATCATGTTATTAAATTATTAGCTAGGAAATTAATTGAAAATATTAATTTAAATAAGAATTTTCAACAAAATGAAATTTTAAGGAAATGTATTCAAAGAAATTTTGGAGGTTATTATGGGTCTGTTAATAGTTTTGAAAATAAAATTCGTGAAAAAGATAAATCTTATGTTTTATCTAACAGTATTAATATTACTGAATGTATTGAAGAAAATATTTTAGATAATGAAAGTAGATATTTAATGATTATTTCTGATATTAGTAAAAGCCAATTTTTGATTCAATTTATTTTAAAAAAATTAAAAAAAGAAAATATATTTTTATTGGGAAGTCATTTTATGAAAGATTTAAAAAATGAAGAATATACTTCTTCTCTTTTACAAAAAATACAAATTTCGATGAAAAATGGAGAAATAGTAGTAATGAATAATTTAGAAAGTATTTATCCTTCTTTATATGATTTATTTAATCAAACTTTTACCAATGTTTGTGGAAAAAAATATGCTAGAATTACTATTGGTTCTTCAACTGATCAAATTTTTGAAGTCGATAATAATTTTAAAAGTATTGTTTTAGTTGATTATAAAAAAATAGAAGAGCAAGATAGACCTTTTTTAAATAGATTTGAAAAACAAATATTTTTCTTTAAAAATTTATTGAATGATAGAGAAAATAATTTTGCCAATAATATTTATAAAATTTTAAATGAAGTTGTTAATCCTATTAATAATGATTATGTTAAACCCAATAAAATTGATATTCGTAGTCATTTAATTAATTTTGATGAAGAAGAAATTAAAGCTATTGTTTATGATAATAAACATAAAAAATTTGATGATATTAAAAAAGAAGTTTTTAATAAAATTGTTCCTACTTTTACACAAGATATTATGGTTAATATATTTTATTCTTCTTTTAGTAATAAATATAATAAAGAATTTAAAGAAATTGTTAAGATCTATGAAAACAAACCAAATAATTTGTCTGATTTAATTTATGAAATAAAAAATGGAAAAAATAAGAACAAAAGAAATATTGTTTTTACATTTTCTAGAATTTTTGACGGAATCACGGATAATGAAAATGAGATTGACAATAAAATAATTTCAAAATATGATTATGAGAAATTAATTAATGAATTTATTAATAAATTTTATAATTCAGAGAAAAAAATTTTGGTTATTCAAATTAAAGAAGAGTTATCTGAACATTTAAATCATATTATTAATCTTCTTGATATATATATTAAAATAAATAATATTGATTTAAATAGTCAAAATTCAAAATATATTATTATTATTATTCATCTTCAAAGAGAAGTTTTTTATAAAACAGATAATGATAATATAAAATCAAAAAGTAAAAGTTTTATATCTCATTTATCATTTTATAATCAAGTATTTATTGATAATTTAAAAGGTAAAAATATTTCAATAACTAAATTATATAATATGAATAACAATAATTTATTTAATTTAAATTTATTTGATAAATCAAAAGTATTTGAAACTTTGATTTATGAAGGGTTTATGAGATTTTCATATAAATTTTTAAATGAATTAAATAAAGAAATAACAGAAGATAATTATCATGAAAAAGCCACAACAAATTTAAAAAATAATAATTTGTATTTAGAATATATAGAAAATAGAATAATTGAATTAATTTGTAAAAAAGAAGAAAATTCTCAAAATAACCAAAGTATAATATTATCAATATTAACTGATATTGATTATCAACAAAAAGGAATAGATTATTTTTCAGACATAAAAAATTATATGAGAAAATTACTTTTAGAATATTTTATTAAATTTATATATAAAAGTGAAAAAGATGCAATTTTACCTTCAATATTATTTTCAAATAATAAAAAAATAAATGAAACTATAATTAATTATATAAAAAAATTAGAATTTGGAAATGAAAATCCTTCTTTTGAAATAAGAGGAAATACAGTTAATATTATTTTTGGCTTAAATTTACCTTTAATTTATCCTTTCTTAAATAATTTAAAAATTTGTACTTTTTCATTGAAAAATAATAAAAGGAAAGTAAATGAAAAAAAAATGAAAGATATAATTTTAGATTCCATTCAAAATCAAATTAAAAAAAATAATTTTTTTTATAACACCAACATTGGGAAAGGAGATATGGAAATTTTTTATTCTGATTTTAGAAAAATATTTATTTTTGAAAATATAAATAAAAAAAAAACTGAAATTGATTATGATTTACTTTTAAAAATTTTTTTAGAAATTAAATTTGGTGATGATTTATTATTATATGATAAATTAGGAGAAATTATTTTTTGGATTGAAAAATATAGTTTTTTAATAATAAATATTTTAAGATTATGTAGTGAATTAAATTTAGATTTAAATTTATTTAAAGAAAAAGTAAATGAAGAAATAAAAAATAGAATAAATGAAAGTGAAAATGATGAAAGAATTGAAATTGAACTTTTAAATGAACCCTTTTATTCAATAATTGAATTTTTATGTTTATCTATTTTTAAAGATCCAAAATTATATGATGAAAAATATGGAGCTTTTGAATATTTATCACAATTAATTATTAATGAGTGTATTTTTCATTCAATTTATCCTCGATTAATTTTTTTATTTAAAAATTCTATTGAAGTTTTTAAAGTTGTTTCAAAGCAAATTTTCAATCAATATATTCAAGAAATCAACAATGAAATTCAAAATTATAAAACAATGAATATTGAGAAATTAAAAATTAATTTTAAAAATGAATTAAATATTTTAAAAGATTATTTTGAGCATAAAGAATTTATAATATCTTTATTTATTTCAAAATATAGACAAATTAATAATAATGAATATCGAATATTTTTAATAAAAGAAATAATAGATGATGAAAATTTATTACCTTATTCTCAAAGATTTTTTTTTCTAATTTTTTCAGTATTTAAATTAAAACCAAATAAAGATATTGATAAAGAAAAGAATGAGAGTAAATTAATATTTTATGAATCATCAAAAGAAGAAACAATACTATTTATAGATAAAATAATATCAGAAGAAAATAAAAAATCAAAAATATTAATAGAAATATTATTATATTATTTCCAATCACATATTAAAATTCCTGAGGATGATATAGATGAATATAGTGAAATATTAAAAAATATAAATGAAGTTATTGATAAAAATGAAATTGAAGAAATTAAATATATTAATTATCCTTATATAACAAGAATTTTTGCTTCTGCTTTTTTAAAAGTATTTCTTGAAGAATATATTAAAGCTGTTGTTGAAAATAAACAAATTACTTTTCTTAAAAATGTAACTAATTCTTTTCAAAATAGAAAATTATTAAGCTCTTATATTCAAAATATTATTGCAAAAATATTATATTATAATGTCCTTAATCAAGATTTAAATCAATTTAAAATTGAATCAAAGAAAAATAACTTGTGTGTTTTCTTAGAAAATTACATTGAAGAAGAAAATGATAATAATATCATAGAAAAATTACAGAAGAATAATCAAGATGAAAACTTTCAATATTATTCATTAAATTGTGTAATAAATTTAATTGATTTTTCAAAAATAAAAGAATATTTAAAAAACAATAAAACTAAATATCCAGTTATATCAAATTATTATGAAGAAAAAGATTTATTAGAAAAAGGGAAATCTTCATTAAATAAAGTAAAATATATTGTGACAATAAATGAATTTGAGAATCCTTTATTAAATTATTATAATTTTTCAAATTCAATAACAAGAAATGAAGCAAAGGAAAAAAAATTATTTGAAGAAGTGAAAAAATCAAAATTAAATCTTATTAATCAATATACAATATTCCAAAAAAAATGGAATTCTAAATTAACTAATTTTAAAGATATTTTAACATCAAAATTAACAGAAAATTCAACTTTAGAAGAATTTTTAATTAATGATAAAAAAGAAAGTAGAGGAAAACAATTAAGTGACATTTATATTAAATTAAGAAATGTACAAAATGATTTTATTAAAAAAAATATTGATGAAATTAAGGGGCAATATGAAAATGAAAATAATCAAGAAATTAAATTTTTCTTAAATGAATTTAATAATAATAATAAGATTGATGTTCAAAATGCAAATATAAGACAAATTATAAATATTAAAGATAATTATAATTATTTGCAAAATTATTTTTATCTTTATTCACAAAGAAAATATTTTTTAGAAAATTTACCTTTTAATAAAATGAATGAATATACAATTAATTATGAATTAATTGAAAATGAATTTAGAAAAAAATTGTTATATGGATTAAAATTTTTTTCAGACAATTTAAATTATATAATATACAAATCTGAAATTTCAGATGAATATTGGATTTCAGGTTTAAATCAATTATATTCAGAATATGGAAAAATAAATTTATCAAATGAAATAATAGATAAAATAAATAATTTCGAAGATTTATCAAATATTTTACCTTCATTAGAGCAATTAATATTTTATATAAATCAAAATAAAATATTAATAAATAAAAATAATAGTGAAGAAATGAGTTTAATAAATATATTAAATAAGCAAAAAATATTGCAAATTTTAGTCAAGATTCAATTAAATTAATTAATGAACTTGGATTAAAAGTAAATGAATTAGTTAGTTTATATGATTATATAGAAGAAAAAATTTTTCCTGAAACA
>JAJJLU010004125.1:0-18180 GCA_023807065.1 Isotricha intestinalis
ATTTATCATTCAATCAATATATTTATTTTAACTTATTTTAAATCAACTAACATTTTTAAAAAATGAATCAATAGAGCTATAATAAGTATAACTTTTATTTATTAATGAGTTTATAAAAGATTGTTCAATATCTTTTGATTTTAATTTCATTCTTTTAACACCAAAATAATCATCTAATTCAATTGAGAATTTAATATTTTTTTTTGAAGATAAACTAAATTCTAATAATTTTTGATTTTGATTAAATGAAATGATAATAATTCCATCTTTTTCAATATTTAAATGTTCATTAATATATTTAAGATTCCTATTCATTATTATTAATATTATCTTACTCTCTATTCATTATTATTAATATTATCTTACTCTCTATTCATTATTATTAATATTATCTTACAACCTATTCATTATTATTAATATTATCTTACTCACTATTCATTATTATTAATATTATCTTACCCTCTATTCATTATTATTAATATTATCTTACCTCCTATTCATTATTATTAATATTATCTTACAATCTAAATTTTAATTTTTCTTTCTTTACAATCTTTTTTTATTTAATTCTTACTCACTTTTTTCATTTAAATTATAATTACAATCTTTTTATTATTAATTTTATATTACTCACTATACATTAAAATATTTTTACTCACTATTCATAATTAATATTAATTTTACTAACTATTCATTAATATTATTATAATTTACTAACTATTAATTTAAACTATTTGAAATAATACTCACTAATATATTTATTCATTTTAAATTACGTCCTAATTATATTTATTTTAATTGATTTACTGACTATATAATTAAATCTATTATTTAACAAACTAAAAATTAATTTTATATATACTATCTATTTCAAAATATTTTTTAAATTTATATTACTCTCTATTTTATTTTTAATTCTTATCTTACTCACTATTCTTTTTAATAAATTATATTACTGACTTTTATTAATTATTATCTTACCTTCTATTTAATTATCATAATTTTTATCTTACTCCCTATTTTATTTTAATTATTTATATACCTTCTATTTAATTATAATATTTATTATCTTACCCACTATTTTATTTTTATTTTAATATCTTACAATTCAATCTCAATAATTGATTCCTTTAAAAACATATTATAATCTTTAAAAAAATTAGTCATATATTCTAATTCTTTCCAAATATTACCTCCGCGTGAATTAAATTTAATATTATTAAATTGTAAAATATTTTTTGTATTAATTATTATATTTGGATTTAATTGTTGACTTTTATCTTTCATTTTATATGTTTCTAATATTTCATTTGCTAATTTAATTTCTAATAAATGTTTTTCTTTAAATTCTTTTAATTGTTTATTAATCATATTTTTCACTTTTTCAATTATTTTATTACATTTATTTTCTACTCTTTTAATCATTTCTTCCATATTTTTAATAATTTTTTCATATTCTTTTATTTCTTTATCTTCTAATAGCATATGATTAATTGGAATTATATTATGTGATTTTGGTTCTTTACATAAAAAACAACATGATTTATTACAATCTTTACAATAATTAATTTCTCTATTATGTTTTAAACATTTAATATCTATTTCATTAATTGATATTAAAATATGATCTTTATTATTCATATCATGTTTCATTTTACAATTTGAACAAATAAAAGAATTACATTCATTACAATATAATAATTGTTGATTATTTTCACAATATTTACATTTTGAATTATCAATTGAAAAACTTTTACTTTTAATAAGATAATCTTCTAAATTTATTTCTCCTTTATGTCCATTAATACATTCATATTTAATATAATCTTTATCTTTTTTTCTTATTAATTCAATTTGAGGAATATTAATACAATTTGGACATCTTGAAATATTCATTTCAGATAATGGAAATATAATTGAAGGTTCAGAGATTAAATCTGTCATTTTATTTTATATTTATTAAAATTTTTTAATTCTTTATATAATATAATAAATTATTATTTATAAGAATTTATATATTTTTTTAATGAAATTTCATTATTGATTATTTAAAATAATAACACAAGGTAAAGGACAAGCAGATAAAAAAATTTTAGTATTTTCTTTAATATCTCCTATAAAAGAACTTAATAATTCATATTGTGGTAAATTATATTTATTTATATAACCATCAAGTGAAATAGAAGTAAATTTAATCTATCATTAATATAAATATCAACAATTATTTTATAATGAACTCAAATAATTTGATATAATTCTTTATTTTTATAAATAAATAGAATTCCAGTATCTACTCCATAAATACTATAAATTATATTAGTTTCCCCTTTAAAATTATTTGAATTTGTATAATAAAATATATCTTTTTCAGTTATATCTTTTAAAGAATTAGAATCAGTTGATTTTCTTGAAAAAGATTGATTATTCTTTTGTTAATGCTTTTCTTGAAGAAAATCATTTATTTTTGAAATAGGATTAAATCAAATTTCAAATAATTTATAAAAATTATGTATTTCATCTTTAGGAATTTTCCCTTTTAGTATTTTTTCATGAATTAAAGGATGATAACAATAAGGCATATAAATATTATATTTAATTTTCCTCAAATTTATTTTGATTTTTTTTGTAAAATATAAATCAAACTAATAATTAATATCTTTATTACATTTTTCTTCTAATAAATTTCTAAATTGACAAACAAATAGAATAGGATTATCTTTACAAGGAATAAGAACTTCATCAACAAAAACATCATCTTCATCTTTTAAATTTCTTTTTTTTTTAAAATAACAGCAGTAGCTTTTTCATTTTGTTGTTTATTTTTTTATAATTTTTCTAAATTTAATTTATTAATATTAATAAACATTTCAGGTAAAATAAAAAATTCAGAATAATTTCTCTTAAATCATTTTTTTGAGAAGTAACACTATCAAAAGTTTTATTTAAATTAATAAATAATCTTTCAAGAGCTGCAAAAGTATGAATTTCAATAGCAGTTAAAGTAAAAGGAAATAATCTTGTTAAATAATTAGAAACATAAGCTGGATTTGAAAAATGATTTCCAAAAACATATGGTATTTTTTCATAATCTAATTCAATATTATCTATTTCTTTTTTGTTAAGTGTTAGAAATCAAATAATTTATCTTTAAATGTTTTTTCTGGTAAATTTAATTCTTCTACCATCATTTTATAAGAATATATACAATTATTTTTTCTGTCTTTTCCTTTCTCAGTTAATTCCATTAATGCAACTGGAAGTTTAAAATCACGAATTTCTGGTTTTGTTATTAAATCTTCATTTAATTCATATTTTGAAGAATACAAGTAAATATAGGATATTGTGTTATATCTCTTAATGCTCTATTTGAAAAAAATTTAACCAAATTATATATTCTAAATTAGATATTTGTCCATTTATCCATTTTTTCTGATATTCTTCTAAATTTTTATTATTTATTTTACTATTAATATGATATTATCATTTTCAGTTTTAAATCTAAAGTAAAATGTTTTATTTATATTTGTAAATATTTCACAAGCTGTTTTATTAAAATAATATTCTCTTCTAAGTATTAGATATATATTTTATAATTTATTCTTTTAAAATATCCTTTTCCGCTTCTTGATGGTATTAAATTTCCATAACAAATCTTTTTATTTTTATCTAATTCATCATATTCAAAATCATTTAAATCATTTTCTGACTAAAAAATAGATTCAATAAATATTAAATTTTCGTTTTCAAAATAAAGATTTCCATTTATATGATTTGTTATAGTTATTAAACAACATTTTAAATCATATTTTTTTTTGGAATTTTTTCTTCATTAATTGGAAAAGTATTTAAATCAATTAAATATGAACTATCTTCTCTAAATATTGATTTAAATTTATTAATATTGGGTTTGAATGAATTTATATCTATAATAGGTTTTAAAAATGGACAAACCATTTCTTTAGTTAAAAAATGACAAATTTTATATTTTACATCCTTCTTTTCATTATAAAATACTTTAGAATCGCAATATGAACTATTAAAAGAAAATAATTTTTTTTTTATTTTTAATTATCTTTTTCTATTTTCATAATAACTATAATCATTATTTTCTTCTTTTTTATTTTTTAATAATTTTTTAGAGCCATACAAAAATTTGGATTTATATTTTCTAATATTGATATCATTTTTTCAATTTGAGCTTTATTATAATTTTCAACAAATAATAATAAAATACAAAAAAAATGAGTTTTTTCAGCTATTTAATTGAGTCATCTGATTTTTGTGAAAAAAAATTTAATAAAATTTCTTATAAATTTAATAATAGTTCATTCATTTCATTTCATTAAATATTTTTTATATAATTCTTCAAATATAGGTAGTAATATATTAATTCGACAAATACAAAGAATTTTTTTTTTTTCCTTTTTTTATATAAAATATTTAACATATTTAAATTAGATAATAAATCTTTTGAAGATAATTCATTTTTTCTTATTTTTTCACCTAAATATTGACAAATAAAATCTATTCGTTTTTTTGAATAATCTATTTTTCCTTCATATAAATCTAAATTATTAATTATATTTTCCTTATTTTTTTATTTATATATATTTTTCAAGTAAATAATCAAAATCAAATTTTTCTAAATATTTTCCTAGCCTATTTTTTTAAAAGTGTGAGTATTTTATCGTCTTTCTTTAAATTTTCCATTTTTATTTGTTTTAATAAATTAAATCTTCTAATTATTTTATATTTTTTATAAAATATTTCCAAAAAAACATTTAAAAAAAATAATCTTTATTTTATTCAACTTCATTATCAATTTGAGCATCTGGTACTAATTCTTCATAATTCGAATATTTATTATTATTATTCAATAAATAATTTTGTAATAATTCATCAGATTTTTTTCCAATTTTTCCTTCATTATATTTTTTCTATCATAAATAATCATAAACAAAAGCAAAATTTTTCCTTTCTTCAAGTAATTTTTTATTTCTTTCTCCAAAATTACTTTCAATAGTATAACCACTATTAGTAGTATAAGACTTAGATTTAAAAATAATTCCTCTTTGATTATCAATTTCTTTTTGTAATTCAACTTTTCTTCTTTGTATTTTAGAATAATCATTAAATAATCTTTCACTAATAATTTTACTATTATTAGGAGAAGTTATTCTATGATTTGAAATAGAAGTTTTTGATTTTGCTTTTTTTGGTATCAATGGTGATTGATATTTACTTTTAATATTTAAATTTTTATTATTTAATCTTGGAGAAAAAGAACATAATAATTGCATTTCTTCTTCATTTTTATAATAAGCTTTTTCTCTATTTTTTTGGATCTTTGTATAATATTTTTCTTGTCTATCTATAAAATCTCTTGTAATTCCTTCTAATTCACGTTTTTTATTTTCATATAATATTTTATTTATATTTGCTTTGTATAAAACTTTTTTGTTTTCATTTTTATTCTGTAAATTATTATTTTGATTATTATTATTATAATTAGGAATATTATTATTATTATTTTGATTATAATTTTCTTTATTATAATTAGGAATATTATTATTAATATTTTTATTATAATTTTCATTATTATAATTAGGAATATTATTACTATTATTATTATTATTATAATTATTATTATTCTCTATGTTTACATTTAATATTTCATTGTCTTTTTCTTTTTTTAATGTATTTATCCATTTTTTTAAATAATATTTAATAGAATTATTCTCATAAATTTCAATTAATCTAAAAGTAAATTTATATTTTATTTTATTTTTATTTTCATTATAACCATCAATTATTCCTTTAGCTAAAACTTTTAATTGATTAGGACTTAAAGAAGAAATATAATCAAAAATAGTTCGAATTATAATTTCATATTCTGAAGGAGTAGGGTTTGTAAAAATATTATTTAAAGATTTATCATCATATAATTTTTGCTCAGGTGGATTTTTGATCTTCTGATTAATCCCAGTAATAACAGCATTATAAACACTAATAAAAGTAATTACAGATTCATCGTTTAAAAATTTAATATATTTCAAATAATCCAAAAACTCTTTAATATAATTTTCCATATTGTTTGATTATATTCTAAAAATCAAAAATAATAATTTAAAAAAAAGAAAAAATAAAAATAAAAATATTTTTAAAAGAAAATGTCAACGAAAATGTTTTCAGATATTAAACCATCTTCAAATACAAAAATGTTTGGTTCAGTTAAAAATGATCCATTATCAAATCCAAAGCCAGTAAATCAAACATCAAATCAAAAGAGTCAAACAACAACAATAAATCAAAATAATAATAAACCAATACCTCAGGAACCAGAAAAAGATGTACCAGAATGTATATTAATAATGGGTGATGTTCATATACCTAATAGAATTGATTCTCTTCCTCCAGAAATAACAAATATATTAGAAGAAAATAAAAATAAATTCAATAGAATAATATGTACTGGAAATTTTGGAAATATGGAAAATTATAATTATTTTAAATCTTTATTAGGAAAAGATTATCAATTTAATTTTAATTGTGTTAAAAATGATTTCCAAGATACTTCACTTAGTTTTCCAGAAACTTTAACAATAAAATCAAATGAATATAAAATAGGAGTTATTAATGGATATCAAATTGTTCCTTGGGGAGATTTAACAACATTAAGTTCATATAGTAAAAAATTAGAATGTGATATATTAATTAGTGGATTTACTCATATAAGGGGAGTATATAATTTTGAAGGAAAATATTTTATTAATCCTGGTACTATAACTGGAGCTTTTAGTTCTTTAAGTAATAATCCTCCTCCTAGTTTTATGATATTAATTACTGTCAATGATTCTGCTACTTTATATCAATATGAATTAAATCAGAATACTAAAAGCTTTGATGTTTCAAAAATTGAATTAAATAAAAGTTAAAATAAAATTTTTTGTTTTTATATTTTATTATAGTTGTTTTTAAAAAATAGTTTTTTTAAAGTTTATTCGAAATTTTCATTAAATAAAAAAGAAAATTAAATAATAATTAACAATAGGATTATTATTTTTCATTTAATATTTATACTTTTTTTGATTGTTAATAATTAATATATTCAATTTGATTGTTGTCAAATATTTTTGAATCTATTTTTGATATTATATCTTTCATTCCTTTCACTAATTCATTATTATTTACATTTGGATCATTTTGTAAGTTTGAATTACAACAATGATTAATGCCTAAGTAACTTAATCCTTGTGCAGTATAAAGAGAATTATTTAAATTTAAATTTGCATCATTCATATTTCTTTCCAAAGTAATTGCATAATCCTTTAAAGCAATAAGTGAATTAATTAAATTTTTAACTCTTTCATTTAATTCATTGTTACTTAATTTAAGTAATTGTACTTTTTTTTCATATTTTGCTTTTAAAATTTCTAAATCATTATTACATTTTGTATTTAATTGAGATAATTTATTTATTTCATTTTGATGTTCTTTTTCTTTCATATCAAAAGCTTTTAATAAATCATTATATTTTTGATCCATTTTCATATTTTCATCTATTTGAGATTTATTATTTAATTCATATTGTTTTAATTGATCCTTTAAATTTTCAATTTCATTTTCCTTTGAATTTTTATTTTTTGATAATTTATTTTTTTCTTCATCTAGCATTAATAATTTTTTTTGTAATATATCTATTTCTTGTTGAGATGAATTTTGAAAATCAATAAAATCATTTTGCTTATTATTTATTTGCCTTTGTAATATTTCTTTATCATTTGATAAAGATGATATAATATTATTTTTTTCATTTAAAAGATTTATTTTTGTTTCTAATTCATTTCCTAAATCAATTACTGCTTGATTTAATTTGTAAATATGATTATCTTTATTTTGATTATCATTTAATAAATTTTCTAAATCTTCTTTTAATTTTTCTAATAATTGTTTTGTATTGATAGAATCATTTTGAATTTTTAATTTTGAATCATTTAATCGTTGTTGTAAATCAAGTATTGTCTTATTTAATCTTTCATTTTCTTTATCTTTTCCTTTAATCATTTTTTTTATATCTTCTTTTTGATTTGAAAATTTATCATATAAATCTTCATATCTTTTATTTAAATTTCCTAAATCTGTTCTTAATTTTTCATTTTCTAATTTTAATCCATTAATCTCATCTTCATAATGTTTAATTTGACTTTTATGATTTTTTTCTAAATTATTTATTTTCATTTTTTGAATTTGATTTTTTTTTTCATATTCATCTTTCATATTTTCAATTTTATTTTCATAATCATTAATTTGATCATTAAGTTCTTCATTGTTTTTTAACATATTTGGAAGAGTCTTTAATTTATTTTCTCTTTCATTATTTAAAGCTTTTAATTGTAAATTATGCTTATCTAGCATTTCAAATTTTTCTTTGCTTACTTCAAGCATTTTTTGATATTCATCAATCAAACAATTTTTACTGTTTATTGCATCCATTAATTGTGAATTTTGTAATTTCAAACATTCAAATTCAGATTCTAATTCTGTATAATTTTTATTTAAAGAATTATATTCTACAACTAAATTATCATGTTCAGTTATTTTTTTATTTTGTTCAACTGTCATTATTTGATATGCTTTTAATTTTTGTTGTAATGTTTTTATTTTATCTTTCAATTCTTTTTGAGTTTCTTCATTATTGTTTGGGTTTGTATTTGATGTTTGATATGAATAACTTACTTGTTTTGAATAATCTGTTTGGATATTATCCATTTAAAATTTTAAAATATTTTTATGTATACATTAATTTATAATTTTAAAGTTTTTTCATATTATACAAATTTTTTTATATTAAAAGATTATATTAAGTAATAATGAGTCTTTAGGAATTTAAAATAAATTTTTAAAATAAAAAATAATATATAAGGTAAAATTTAAGATATATTTATTATTTATATTTTATTTGTTTGAAGAATTTAAAAATTTGATTCTTTATATTTCATTTAAGGAAAAGCTTAAATTTTCTCTCTTTTCATTTGAATAATTTTTTTTGATAGAATTAATTGATAAAATGGCGGAATTATTATAATAAATATTAGAAACATTAATATTAAAATCTGAATCATTTAGAGTTTTCTTGTTAAAATTTTGTATAAAATCTCTTATATAATCTTTATTATTATAATTAATATTTGAATTTTTTTGTGGAATATTTTCCATTTGATAATACAAAAAATCATTACTATTTTCTTTTTTATCATCAAAAGAAAAAGAATTTTCTGATGTGGTTGAAAATATAATTTCACTATCATTATTTGTATCTAGTTCTTTTTCGTTTTCATTATTATTATTAATATTTGTTATATCAGTTTTAATCAGTTTCTTTTTTTTTACAAATTTTTTTTTGATTTTTCCTTTATGATAAGAAGTATCATTTAAAATTTTATATATAATATCATCAGGAAAAGATTTTTTAATTAATTGAATTACTTTAGACCAACTGAGTGAAAGATCAATATTATTCTTTTTTAAATATTCATTATTTCTTAATTTTAATAAAAATTTTTGAGCGTGAGAACGAGCTTGAGTACTTGATCTAGTAGAAACATAATTTTGAACTTTTTTCCAATCATTTCCAAATTTAATTATTCCTTCAATAAATTTATCATGTTCTTCTTTACTCCATCTTCCATTTGAAGAAGTTGGTTCATTTGATGAAACAGAAATTAATTCTCGATTTTTTTTCTTTCCAAGATTTGAATTTTGAGGTTCTATTTGAGTTATTACAAATTTTGGATTATTATTTGGTTTATTATTTTCAAAAAAAGAAGAATATTCAATTTCATTTAATAATAATGATTCATTTTCATTTGGAGAGACTTTAAACATTTTATTTCCCTTTTAATGAATATATGAATAAAATTTTTGAAAAAACAATATTTATATTGATGAATTATAAAAATATTTTATTAATTGTAGAATATTAATTTGTTCTATTATATATTATAAAATAATAATTGGAAAAAAATAAATAACTAAATAAATAAATAATTTAAAAAAAATAAATAGTAAAAAAAAGAATAAAAAAACAAAAAAAAAAAAACAAATTTTTAATAAAAAATAAATCAAAAAAAAAAAACTACTCATCATCCTTCATACTAGCTTCCACACAATCTTTAACTCTTTTATTATATTCCTGAATATTGCTATTATATAACTTAGCTGCTTCAACATTAGCAGGAGAAGAAGGATTAGGATCAGTTAAAAGTGATTGAATTGAAGTTAAAATAGATTTAACATCATAAATAGGACTCCATTGATCTTGTAAAATATCTAAGCAAATTCTTCCATCATTATAAAAATTAGGATGAAAAACTTTTGATGTCATTTTCACTTCTGGAGCTTTATTTGGGTAATCAGATGGAAATTTCATTATTAATTTAAAACAACCTCCATCCCATATTGTATCCTCTGGACCAAATATTACACATTCCCATTCCATTATATTATCTTCTTTTGGTGAAGCTAAAACTGTGTCATCATCATTATTAAATTGTTTTAAATCATTTATTAAACGCTTTTGGGCTAAACTTAAATTTGATGACTTCATTTTTTTTTTATGTTTTTTTTTTTTAAAATGAGTTTTTTTCATATTTTTTTGAATTTTTGAGATTTAATTTTTTATTTTATTTTATTTTTTTTTTGTTTTTTGGAAGTAAAATTTTAGGATTAAATGATGATAATATAAATTAAGGAATTTGGGTTTTCTATTAATATTTGAGTGCAATTTCCAATATCATGTATAAATAAAAAATTTATTAAAATATAATTTTTATCTCAAAATTTTTTTTTCCAAATGATAATTACCAATATTTAATAAGAAAAAACAAAAAATATATAAAACATTAATAAACAATGCAAAAAATTATTTTCTCCCCAAAAAATAATTTAATCAACCTTCATTTTACTTTCCTCCTGCTCAAAAATATCTTTATAAATTTCTCGAAAATGAATTCCACAAGCAAAAGAATATAAATCATTTCTCACAGCACATCCTTTTTCCAAAGCTTTCTTACATAAAAAATGGAATAAATTATCAATATTAACTAAATGAACATTAATAATTTCAGTAGTTTCTAATTTTTGTTCGATTTTCTTATTTTTATCTAAATCAATAACAAAAAGAGCCATAGCAGTAGAATCTTTACTAAGCCAAGGATCACTATAAACATCAGCAAAAAACAAAGGAGGAACTTTAACAGAATCTAAAGTGAAAAATTTAACAAATTCACCATCATAACCAGTTTCTTCTTTTAATTCTCTTTTAATAGCATTTATTGCAACTTCACTTGCTTTCGAATCATCATTTCCTACTTCATTCTCATCATACATTCCTGATGGAAATTCTATACATGATTTATCTATTGGATATCGAAAATTTTCTATTAATACTACTTCTCTTGTCTGCTTTATTATCGCTATACATCCTACTCCATGTGCATATTTTAAAAGGTGAGAATTGTTAGGCTCATATGTCTCCATTTCACGAAATATTTCTCCTTTTTCATCTAGGTATTTCTTAGAATTCATTCTACGCCATTTACCCTTGTGTAATATCTCTTCACTATCAAATTTGGGATTTTGAGAATGAATTGATTTTTTATGAGAAAGAGGTTTTTCTTTTTCCATTTTTATTTTTATTTTTTATTTTTAAGGTATTTATTTATTTTTTTATTTTTTTTTGATAAATTTTTTAAATGGGGATAATTATCCTTTTTATAAAGAAAAACCAAAGAAATATACTCACATGAAAAAATGGAGTTCTTCTTTAAGTTTTACACAGAATATATTTTTCTTATTCATCAACAAAGTTCTTTTCTTTGAACTTAAACTAGACATTCTTTCAGAAAACTCTTTAAAATTCATTTTTTCTTTTTTCTCCAGTTTGAATTATACTAAAAATAAATAAAGAGTTTTATATCTTTTTTTTATTAACTTTATTTTTAGGAATTTCAATTATATATTAATTTATTGGAGAATAAATGAGTTTAAATGAAAATATTTATTTATTTGATTTTTAAAATTTTTAACATGAGTAAAAATTATTTTTATGAATCATATTTTCTTAAATTATATTTAAAAGCTTCATTGACTTCTGATAAAGGTCGATAATTATTACTTGTTTCTTTTTTATTTCTTTCTTTCATATATGATGGAGTTGTTAAATTATAACGTTTATAATATTTATCATTTGGATTTTGTAAGTCTTTCAATATATTTTTTAATATTAATATATCAAATTTATAATTTATTAATTTTGTTAAAAATTCTTTATAATCAATATCATAATTTAATGATGATGGATTTATATATTTATCAACTAAATATTCTTTTATATCATTTGCTGTATTTACTAATTTTAATATTTCATTTGTTACCTTTAATATTTCAATTTCTTTGCTTTTAACAATAGAAATATTATCATTTGAATAACTAACACGATCTATTGCACTTATATTAGAATTAAATATTTTAATATTATTATTAATATAAGATTTAAGATTACTACTATTATTATAAAAAGAATTACTATTAATATTACTATGTGTCTTTGGAATTTCATCACTATTTATTGATAAAGGATTATCTTCAATATTACTATTTGAAAGATTTGATAAATGCTTATTTAAAATCATTCTTAATGGTTTTCTTTTACTTTTATGTATTTCATTAGGTAAATAAATTTTTTTTTCTCTTGGAATTTTTTTAAATAATTCTCTTAAAGGTTTTCTTAAAGGCTCAATATCTTCTTTTTGAGAAATATTTTTAAAATTGTTTTCAACTATCAACGGTTCTTTAATAGTTTTTTTATCAATTGATTCTTGAATTTTAATATTACTATCTGAATTTTTACCAATAATATTATTTTTTAAATTAATATCTTCAATTATTATTTTTTCAATTTTACTGTTATTACTTATTGAACTTTTATCTTGATTATAAATACTATTATAATTATTTGCTTTATATAACTTTTGCTCCTGTAATAATCTTTCATTTTCACTTAATAAACTTTTTATTGCTTGAACAGCTTGTTTAATAACAGAATTAAAATCTTCAATAATCATAACAACATCATTAGTAAAATTTCCGTCACAATAATTTTTCATATAATTAATCATATTTAATTTCATTTCATCCCCTACAAATTTATTTTCAAAATCTCTAATTAACTCTGAATAAACATAATCTTCTCCTTCATTGGAATTATTAAAACTCTTTAAATTATCCATTAATAAAAAAACAAAAAAAAAAAAAAATTGAAAATTATAAAAAAAACTCTTGCATAAAAAAAATGGGAGGAGTAAGTACCAAAGAAGAAATAATCGCACGTTTAGATGAATTAGACAGGAAAGAACTTGCCTTAAATATTCAATTAAGAGATCTTCAAAAACAATTAAATGATATAGTTCCAGATGAAGAAAAAGTAAAAGTAAATGAAAATTTAGGAAGAGAAGATGATATTGCTGAAATTAATGAAGTTGGTAATTCCAATAAAAGAAATAAGATGAAAGAAAATACTAAAAGAAGTCAAAATCAAAAAAGAAATAAAAGAAGAGATGAAAGTGATGATGATGAAAGTGAAGGTGACGATGATGATGATGATGATGATGACGAAGAAGAAGAGGAAGAAAGTGAAGAAGAAATTCCAAAAAAAAAAAATAGAAGAAGAAGAAACTAAAAAGGTTTTAATTATATTTTTTTTCTTATAATGTAAATCATATTCTGATAAAAATTTTTTCAAATTTTCTAATTTTTTATATGTAATTTTATAATGAAATTTTATTAGATTGTTAAAATAAATAAATAATTCTTTTTTATTCATTAAAAAATAAAGCAAAAAGATTAAAAATGAATCTTATAAAATTTATTTTTCATTTTCTCCTATTTAAATCCATTTTATCTTGTAGAAGAACAGAAGAAGGAACAGAAGAGGAATGTCCAGAAAATTGTTTTAATGGAACATGTGATTCAGATTGTAAATGTTTATCATGTATAACAGGATTTCACGGAGATTATTGTGAAACACCGTGTTCTTCTTTAGATACAAATTGTTTAGAATGTACTCAAAATGGAGAATGTACAAAATGTAACTCAACTTATTATTTAAAAAATTATACATGTCATATTTGTAATGAACAATGTCTTAATAAATCATGTGAAGATGAAACAGGTTATTGTTCACAATGTGAAGATGGGAAATATGGTAATTATTGTGAAGAAGAATGTTCTGGTGGATGTGTTGATGGGAAATGTAATAAAGAAGGTAATTGTACATGTAAGCCTAAATTTTATGGAGAAAAATGTAATAAAAATTGTTCTGATTCTTGTGTAGATTGCGAGCAAATAAGTGGTAATTGCACTGAATGTGTTGATAAAAAGAAATATGGACAATTATGTAATGAAATTTGTGATTTGAAATGTAATAATGGAGAATGCTATATTAATGGAAGTTGTATTAGTTGTGCTGAAGGTTATTCTGGGGAAAAATGCTGTCCTGAAAATTGTGAAAATAATGATTGTGATGATAATAGTAATTGTTATAATTGTAAAAATAATACTTTTTTTGGAAATACTTGTAAAGATAAATGTAATGAAAATTGTTTAGAAAGAAAATGTTTCAAAAATAATGGTAATTGTTTTAATTGTTCAATAGGATATTATGGTGAAAAATGTCTCAATCCTTGCCCACAAAATTGTTTTGAGCATGAATGTGATAAAGAAGGAAACTGTAAAAAATGTGAGGATGGATGGTATGATAAACAATGTAATCAAAGATGTGGGAATTGCAAAAATGGTACATGTGGAAATGAAGGGGAATGTGATTCTTGTCAAGAAACTTATTATGGACCAAAATGCAACACAAAATGTCCAGAAAGTTGTTTGAATCAAACATGTGATCAAAATGGAACTTGTTTAGAATGTAATGAAACATTTTACGGTGAATTGTGTAATAAACAATGTAATATTAATTGTAAAGATGGGAAATGTAATAGAACAGGACAATGTTATGATTGTGAAGATGGTTTTTATGGAGAGGATTGTAGTATTGGATGTCCTCCAGGTTGTTTAAATTCAAAATGTTCTAGAGATTTAGGTGAATGTAATGGATGTACTAATAACACTCACTATGATACTGATTGTAGGTTAGTTTGTAATGAGAATTGTTTAGATAATAAATGTAATCAGAATGGCACTTGTTTGGGATGTGAAGATGATAAATATTATGGTAATATGTGTGAAAACACTTGTTTTGAGCATTGTTTAGATAATAAATGTAATCAGAATGGCACTTGTTTGGGATGTGAGAATGGTTACACAGGAGAAAATTGTACATTGAATTGTTCTTCTAATTGTTATGAAAATAGATGTTCACAAAATGGTACTTGTTATGAATGTGAAAAAGGATACACTGGATATGATTGTTCTTCTAATTGTTCTTCTAATTGCGATGATCAAGGATGTGAGCAAATTACAGGAAATTGTACAAATTGTAAAATTGGTTTCTATGGAGATAAATGTCTTTATGAATGTAAGAGTTGTGGTGATTTAGGATGTAATAGAAATGGAACATGTATTAATTGTCCTTTTTTGAAATATGGAGAATATTGTGAAGAAAATTGTTCTTCTTGTGGTGAACAAGGATGTAATATGAAAGGAGAATGTAACGATTGCCCTGAATCTATGTATGGTTTGTATTGCCAAAATGAATGTGGAGAATTTTGTATAAATAAGACTTGTGATTTGATGACTGGTAATTGTGAATGTAGAGGAGGATACTTACCTAATTGTACAGAACAATGTCCTTCTAATTGTAAAAATGAAGTTTGTGATATTAATAATGGAAGTTGTACTTTAGGATGCAATGAAGGTTTTTATGGTGATCGCTGTTCTAAACAATGTGGAACAAATTGTTTGAACGATCAATGTGAACAAAATGGGAAATGTAAAGGATGTAAAAAAGGATTTTATGGTGATTTTTGTACTAATGAATGTCCTACAAATTGCAATGAAAATGTATGTGATCAAAATGATGGACATTGTAATGAGTGTATAACTGGAAAATATGGGAATGATTGTTCTCTAGATTGTAAAGAAGGTTGTAACGTAACTGAATTTAATTGTGATCAACAAACAGCTTTTTGTCATTCATGTTACACTAAATTTTATGGAGATGATTGTGGAGAAAATTGTCCTTCTGAGTGTGAAAATGGATGTAGTAAAGACGGACAATTATGTAATAATTGCACAGAAGGTTGGACAGGAACAGATTGTTCTCAGCGATGTCCTTCTAATTGCACTTCTAAAGGATGTAATCAAATTTCTCAACATTGTTTTGAATGTATAAAAGGATACTATGGAGATAAATGTGAAAAAGAATGTTCCACAAATTGCAAGTCTCAGTGTAATAAAACTAATGGAGAATGTTTTGAATGTATTAATAATTATGGACCTTTTTGTGAAAATGAATGTCCGTTAAATTGTTTAGGTAGATGTGATAAAAAAACTGGAGAATGTCCTCAATGTAGACAAGGATTCTTTGGTAAAAATTGTTCAAATAATTGTAATGATGGTTGTGAAGGTAATACTTGTGATTTTGTTACTGGAAATTGTACTTGTAAAATTAATTATTTTAATGAGAATTGCAAAGATGAATGTCCTCAAAATTGTGATAGAAATGTAAAAGGTAGAATATGTGATATTACAACTGGAAAATGTGAAAAATGTAGAATTGGATTTAGTGGTGATTTCTGCACAGAGCCATGTCCTAACAACTGTTTAAATCCTTCAGAAAATTGTGTTAGGGAGACAGGAGAATGTAAAGAGTGTGTTTTAGGTTTTTATGGTAATTATTGCAATCATACCTGTTCTGAAGGGTGTGTAAAAACAGAAAATTGTAAACATGATGATGGAAAGTGTGATAACTGTTTAGATAATTATTATGGAGAATATTGTGAAAATAAATGTCCAAATAATTGTGATAAGAATGTTCAAAATGAATTAATTTGTGACAAAAGTGGAAAATGTACTAAATGTTTATCTAATTATTATGGAAATAATTGTTCACTAAAATGTCCTGGTCATTGTGACTCAAAATGTAGTCAAGAAAATGGAACTTGTTTAGAGCAATGTGAAGGGAAACAATATTATGGAGAAAAATGTGAAACTCCATGTGATGACAATTGTAAAGATAGAAAATGCTCTAAGCAAGATGGTACATGTATTGGATGTAAAGACGGTTATTATGGTAACAAATGCCAGATTGAGTGTGAAAAAGGATGTGAGACTAATTTTTGTGAACAAACTTATGGTACATGTGAATGTAAAGAAGGTTTTTATGGAGAGAAATGTAATTTAAATTGTTCTATATATTGTCTTAAAGGTTGTAATCAAGAATCCGGATCATGTAATGGATGTGTACCACATAAAAAAGGAACTAAATGTGAAGAAGATTGTCCTATTCAATGTAAAAATAATAATTGTTCACAAGAAGGAGAATGTATTGAAGGTTGTAGTTCAAGTTATTTTGGAAATAATTGTCAAAACATATGTTCTAATTGTAAAAATGAAACATGCGATGATAATGGAATTTGTCTATATGGATGTAAAGATCAATATTATTCTGAAGATTGTTCTAAAAAATGTGATTCAAATTGTGAAGGACAAAAATGTGACTATATCACAGGAAAATGTGAAAAATGTATAGAAGGTAAATTCGGAGATTTCTGTTTATCAAACTGTTCAGCTAATTGTGAGGGAGGATGTGAGCAAAATGGAAATTGTATAAATTGTAAACCAAAATACTATGGATTACAATGTGATACAAAATGTTCAGGTGATTGCAATTCAGAGGAATGTGACAGAGAAGGAAATTGTTTTTCTTGTATAGATGGGAAATTTGGAGATAAATGTGAGTATGATTGCTTATTGTATGAAAAATGTAAAAAGTGTGAGCAAAAAAGTGGAAAATGTTTTATATGTGTAAAACATTCATACGGCGAACATTGTGAATCATCATGTGATAATTGTTTGTTAGAAGGAAATAATAATTGTGATATTATTACTGGAGATTGTACTACTTGTGTTAATAATACTTTCTTTGGAAGTGGTTGTAAAGAAAAA
>JAJJLU010004126.1:0-18058 GCA_023807065.1 Isotricha intestinalis
ATCTAAATCAGCAAATAAATATATTATTTTCATTTTTAAAAATAATGATTTAAATATTCTTTTTTATTTTTAAAATAATTAAATAATTCTTTGAAAATTTGAGAATTTGTTTTTAAATTAAAAAGTTTATTGTTCATCAATAAATTTAAAATTATATTTGATTTTATGATAAATCACAAAGGAGTTCCATGAGCTCCAAATTATTTAGGATTATGATAATAAATCAAGAATGTTCATATACTTCTTTAAAGAAATTGTTAAATCTACATATTTAATGGTCTTATGATTTTTGGAGTGATAATTATTAGAAAGAAATATAATTTATTTTTTCACAGAAAATAGAATTTTTAATTGATAAATATGAAAAAAAAAATAAAATATTTTTATTAGAATATTGTTCAAAGATTTACATTAAAATTTTAAAAAAAAAATATTAATTTAAATAAAAATTAATTTCCCATTTTTTCATTTTCTTCTTCTTTAATTCTTTCAAATTCTTTTTTTGGGTGAATGTGATTTTTTTTCATAATTCTTAAACATTTAATACATCTTCCAAATTCATCAACTTGTTGAGGTTCACAACAAACATTAAAATTATTATCAATAGGTGCAAAATCAATTTGTTTTTTATTTTTTAATTTAATCTGATTATTTAATTCATTTATTAGTTCTTTTCTTACTCTAAACTTTTTTCTTATTTTTTCTTCATTAATTTTATTTTCTTCTTCTTTTATTTTTTGAAGAGCTTTCTGTTCATTTTCAATATTAAGAGATTTATTTTTTTTTCTTTCATTTTCTTTATTTTCAATTAATTTATTATTTTGAAGAATAAAATCTCTTTTTAAATTTTTTAAATAATTATTTCTTGCATTATCCTCAATTTCAGCATCTTTTAAATTTTTTTGAAAAATATAATTTTCATTTTCTTTATCTTTATCTTTTTCCATTTTTATTTTATTTTCTTTACTTAAAATTTGTTGATATAAATAATTTTTATATTGACTGATTGTAGGTAAATATCTATTTTTTAATTTATTTCTTCCAATAGCATCAACTGAACCATCAGTAATAGGATTTGGTTTATTATAATAATCTTCTAAATTTTTATTGTAACCATTAAATCTTCTTTTTAATAAACACTCTTCATTTTTTTTATATCTTTCTAAAGTTCTTTTTTTTAAAGGATCATTCGATGATTTAAATAAAGGAAAATCTGCTTTTAAATTTTCATTTATTAATTTAGTTTTTTCATCCATTTTTACTGTATTTTCAGCTGCTTTTTGGCTTAAATGAAAATTTCTATTCACTTTTAATTGAATTCTTTGTTCAAATTCATTTCTTCTTTTTGCTTGAATTGTAAAAGGATCATCTCCTAAATTTTTATCTTTTTCTTCAAAATTATGAAGTTTCATTAATTCTAAATTAATACAATTTGAACATATTCCTTCTAATACAATTTTCCCTTTTATTAATCCATTTTTTATTATTTTATTGGAGTTGCTTTTACTATATATGTTTGAATTTCTTGAATTTAATTGAATACTTTTATCTGGAGTTTTACTTAATCTTTCATTGTCTATATTTATTTTTTTCAGCTCAGTTTTTTTTTTTAATATTATATTATTATCATTTATATTATTATTATAATTGTTATTGTTATAATAATTATTATTATTATTATTATTATAATTGTTATTGTTATAATAATTATTATTATTATTTATATCATGATTATTATAGTTTAAATTATTCCCTATATTATTTAAATTAACATTTGAATAATCATATTTAAATTCAATTTGTTGATTAGAATTTTGAGTTAAATTTGAATTTTTTCTTTCAATGTTGTTATCTGTGTTCATTCTAGAATAAATATTTTTATTTTCAAAGTTTCTTTTAATTGGTCTTAAGATCCTTTTTTGGGGAATTGGAGTTACACTCTAATTAATTAAAATACAATATTTACTCTATTTTCATCTAATTCTTGTTTATTAATTGCTGTTAAGTGTTGTCTTAATATTCTAAAATTTCTATGATTATTCATTTCATTTTCCATATATTTGTGATAAAAATTTAAAAATTATTTGAAAAAAATATATTATGCAATTAATTTTAATATTCAAAAATAGAATATCTCAGAATATTGAATATCATTTTAAATGGCAAAAAGAATAATCAATATTAAATCACTTATTGTTAATTCAGGACTCTTTTTAGATACAAAAGAAAATTTAAATGTAACATAAAAACATTTTTTTAATTTAATGGGTTCATCAATTAAAACAAGTAATTACAACATGTTCATAGTTATTTAGTACTCTTAAAGAATTTATTTGAAATGTAAAGGAAACCAATTTATTAGGTTATTATGTTTGTTAAAATCTATTTATTTTTATATATAATGAAAAACGTGGTATTCTTCAATTTATTATAATGATTATTTTTCAAAAATACTAATAAAGACAAATCATACGAAAAACATTACAAAAATAAGATGATTTAAAAAATAATGTTTATTATTATGAAAAATATCTTCTAATCTACAAATTCAAAAAGAATATTTTTCAGAGAGAAAAAAATCATTTTTCAAGATTCTTAGGGACTTATATTTATTTAATGATCCATTTTTGTATCTTTTAAAAGATTATAAAGTGGAAAAGCTAAAATCATATTTTGATTTATTATTTTTTCAATTCTAAATTTCCAATTCAATCAAATTCATCTGAATATGGTGCTTTATAAAAAAATAAAAAAATTTTTTGAATTAATGAATAATAAATTATAAAAATGTTTTTACTAATTTAAAGATTAAATTTTTAAATTAAAATAAATGAATAAAGATCAAAAAAATCAACTTAAATTTGCAAATATTCCAATAGATGAAAGCCAAATATTTTACAAGAGAAAATTTGTATTTGCTTTCACAAATTTAAGACCAATAGTTCCAGGACATGTATTATTATGTCCAACAAGAGTTGAAAAAAAATATAGTAATTTAACAGAAACAGAAGTAATGGAATTATGGATTTCTGCAAAGAATATAATTCAAAATTTAAAAAAATTTTATGGAACTGATTCAGTTCAAATTTCTATTCAAGATGGTGAAGATGCTGGTCAAACTGTTGAACATTGTCATATACACTTAATTCCAATTCCTAATGGGTATAATGCACAAAATATTGATGATTCAAATAGAAAATTAAGAAGTAATGAAGATATGGCTCAAGAAGCACAGGATTATAGAAATAATTTTGTTTTTAATTAAGTGTTTTATGATGTTTATTTATTCAGAGTTTTATTTGGGTTTTGATAAATTTTTTTTGAGTCTTTTATTATTTTTTTATTTTAATATTTATTTAATTTTTAAATATTATTTAAATGCTTTAATATTATTTTTGTAATTTTTATATTTATTTTATAAATTTATATTTTTTGTTTAATTCTCTTATTTTTTCTTTTGTTTGAGGAGATAATTTTGTTAAATTTCTTTCAAAAGAACTTTTATCTTTTTTAAATATACTTTCCATCACAAAAGTAATTAATTCTAATTCATCTTCTTTCATTTTTGATTCTGATATACATTCAGATAATTTAATTACATTATTTTCATATTGTTCTCTTAATTCTTTTTCTGATGCTTTACAAAATTCTAAAGTTTCTTTTTGTGTTTGAATTACATTATCTTTATTTTCATTTGTGAATTGTTCATTTTCTTTATTAGATTCTATATTTTTTAATTTATTTTCTAAAATTTCAGATTCATTTTTTAATTCTTTTAAATTTAAATTAGTTTTTTCTAATTCAGAAGTCAAATTTAAATTTTCATTTTTTAATTTAGAAATTTCTTTTTCATAATTATCAGTCATTGTTTTAAAATGTTTTTCTTTAAAAATACTTAATTCATCTAACATATTTTTTGAAGAATTTTCTACAAAATTTTTAGTTTCTTCAATAAATTTATTTCTAAAAATTAAATTTTTATTTTCTTCTAATTTTCCTACAATTTCAGCATATTCTGAATAAGAGTTTAAAATATTTGATAATAAATTTTTTAATTCTTGATTTTTTGAATCTAAATAATCTTCTTTTTTTATTTCTTCATTTATTTTTTCCTTATTTTGAATTTCATTATTTTTTTCTTTTAATTCTTCTAATTCTTTTTTGATGTTTATTATTTCATTATTTTTATTTGTAGATTCTGTGTTTAAAGATGATAATTCTTTATTTAAATTTGCAACTTTTGATTCTAATTCTTTTATTATATTATCTTTTTCTTCTAATTGTTCTTTAAATCTTTTTTCTAATCTTGATTGTTTTTCATTTTCAATTTCAATATTATTTAAATTTTCTTTTTCTTTTTCATCAATTTTTGTTGTTAAATTTTCTATTTTTATTTTTAATTCAATTATTTCTGAATCTTTTTGTTTTATTTCATTTATTTTTTCATCTAATCTATTTTGATTATTTATTGAATAATTTTCTAATTTTTTTAAATTTACATCAACATAATTTGAAATATTATCAGAATAAGAATCAATTTTTTTACATATATTTTCAATATATTCTTTAATTAATGGAAATGAAGATATTAATTTAGTTTTTTCATTAAATAAATCTTTATTTAAATTATCTCTTATTCCAGAAGTGAAATTTTTTAAATAAATATTAATATCATTGGATTTTTGAATGTTTTCAATTTGCTTTTTTGTTTCATTTTCATTTATATTTTTAATTTTTTCTTCAAAATTATTTATAGACTCTTTTATACTATTATCAATATCTTCGTTTGCGAAAGAAAATATATCAGATAAAATTTCAGTTAAAAAATTAGATTTAAGTACTTGACCTATATAACTTTTAGGGAACACTTCTTGTATTTCTTTTATAATTTCCTCATAAGAATTTTTAATTTTTTCATAAATATTCACATTTTTGTCGATTTCATCAGTAAATTTATTTCTAAATTTATTTAAAATATTTTCACTAATATCATTTAAACTACTATATAAAGCACTTTTCAAAGAAGAAATTAAATAACAACTATCGTTATTAGAAATATTAGTTGTAATTTCTTGAAGAACTCCATAAAATAATTGTCCATTTAATTGAATTCCATTAATTGATTTTGGTTTCACATCTTCAATAATCATTTTTCTAAATTGATTAAGTGATTCAGTAAATTCTGGAATAAAAGGATTATCTGGTTCAGTTAAATATAAATTAATTAACATATCTGCTTCTTCTGATGTTGGAAAAGGAAGACAGTATCTTTGAATATTTTTTTTATATAATTTTTGATAAATCTCATTATCATTTAAATCATATTTTTCATTATATTTTGACATATCTTTGATATCATAATCTCTATTTAACCAAAAAATTTTTGGTATATCATTATTTGTTAATTTATTTTTTTCATCAGGTATATTTTCATTTTCTAATTTCACTTTATTTACACCTTCAATTAATTTATTAAATATATCACAAGATTCTTTTATCATTTCATCACTAATATTATCTTCAGAATCAGTGTCTTTTTTTTTAATGTTAAATACAATAGAAGAAGAAATTAAATTACATAAAATAAACATTTTTTGATCATAATCTTTTCTTTTCTCATCACTGTCTGTAATAAATCCTTCACTATCTAAAATTAAAACATAAGTATCATCTTTTATTATTGGTTTTCCCCAAACCCAAATTCCTTTAGTGCATGTTTGAACTCTATTATCAATTCCTCCTATTACAAAAGCTTGATTATTTCTTCCTATTAATTGACTTGATAGAAATGATTTACCTGAATATACAGTTCCAATTATTGTGATTATTGCTACTTTTTTATCTGATAATTTTTGTAAAAATTCTATTCCTTCACTTTGTAAATCAAAAGTATCTGAAACTAATTGAATAGGTTTTTCTTCAAATATATTTTCCATTATTCGATAAAATAAAATATAATAAAAAAATATGAATAGTTAAAAAATTCAAATAAATTAAATAATTAAAAAAAATAAATACCAAAAAAAATAAATATTTTTATTTAATATCTAAAAAATGTCAGTAAAACTATATGGTGATCGTTTTTGTCCCTGGGCTCAAGAAATCCTCCACACTTCATATTTATCTAATGCTCCACTCACTTTAGTCCAAACAACTTGTGACAATGAACAATGTTCAACCCTTAAGCCAAAGGCACCAACAGGAACATTCCCATTTTTGGAAACTGAGGATGGGACATATATTGGTCAATCAAAGTCAATGGAATTGTATTTATGTGAACAATTCAAGAAAGAACTTTTAGGTAATAATCCAATGGAACGTGCTCAAGTCCATCAATGGATTGATTATGCAACTTTTGAAATTTCAATGGCTTCAAATCCTTTGATTGATCCTATTTTTGGTTGGAAGTATTATAGTAAAGAAGAAGTAAATAATGCTAGTAAAGATTTGAAGAAAAGAATAGAAGTTTTAGAAAAACATTTAAATGGAAAAGAATTTTTAGTTGGAAACAGTATTACTCTTGCAGATATTGTTGTGTTCAATAAAATTAGATTTGTTATGATGTTTTTATATCCAGAGCAAATGAGAAATAATGTTTTTAAGAATGTAACAAATTGGTTTACTAAAATTATGGAAAGTCCTGAAGCTAAGAAAGCTTATGGAAGAATACTTCTATGTAAACAAGTTGTTAAGGCTCATATTCCTGAAAAGAAGAAAGAAGAGAAAAAAAAAGAAGAAAAAAAGGTTGAAAAGAAAAAAGAAGAAAAAGAAAAAGAAAAAGAAGAAGAAAAACCTAAAGCCAAGCCAAAAAATCCTTTAGATGAATTACCTCCTTCAAAATTAGAGTTAGAGACTTTTAAAAGAGCATTTTTGAATAATAAAGATAAAGCAGATGCTATGAATAAATTTTGGGAAATTTATGATCCAGAAGGATATTCATTATGGTGGATGGAATATCAGAATTTACCAGAAGAAGGAAAAGTACTTTTTAGATGCTCAAATTCAAAAGGAATGTTTCTTCAAAAATTAGATACTTTCAGAAAATATGCTTTCGCAGTTCATGGTGTTTATGGAACAGAAGGTGATTATAAAATAAGAGGTGTTTGGATGTGGAGAGGAAAGGAAATTCCTAATGAAATGAAGGAACATGATAATTTCCCTTATATGACTATTAGGAAGTTAGATATTAGTAAAGAAGAAGATAAACAGTTAGTTAATGATTATTGGACTAAAGTTAATGAAACTGATGAAGTTGAAGGGAGATTAGCAGCTGATGTAGAATACTTTAATTAGATTTTTAAGTTAAACTTTCATTTAAAATAAAAAATTATTTTTTATCATTTTTTTTAATAATTTTTTTAATACTTTAACTCTTTTCCAAAAGTTATTATTTAATTATTTATTGTTTTTTTAAATGTTTTTTTTTAAATTCATTAAAGTATTTCATATTTAATTTTAATCTTAATAATATCCTTTCATAATCTTTCCATTCTAATCCATCTCCAAATTCTTCTATTTCCCTTAATTTTCTAAAAATATATATTTCTTTCTCTTAAAGAAATAATTTTAACTGATTTTAATTATTTTCTTGTTCAGTTATTTTTTTTAAATGTGCTATTTTATCAAATTAATTTTTTTTAAATTCATAATAGTTTGTTTATTATTATTTTGTTCAAAAAAATTTTAATGAGGAAGTAATTAACATTTATTTCCTTTGATATTATTTATAGGTTGTTTTGAAATGATAATCCCACATAAAAGGTCATTAATTAAATTATTTGAAATAGATTGTGATTCAGGCATTTGCTTTTTTGTTGAAATTAATATGAATTAAGAGAATAACTTGATAAAAATGAGTGAATAATAATATGAAAATACTTTAAACAATAAAGTATTAAATGAAAAAAATATATTCAAAACATTATGGTATACAATTAAGCTTAAAATAATATTTTATTTTTATAAAATTTCAAAAAATATTATTGAAAAATTAAAAAAGTAAAAAAATAATTTATTTATTAAAAGCCTTTTCAATTTCTTCAAAAATAAAATCATCATCTGCTCGAACATCAAAATCCAAAAATTTATTTCCTAAAATTGCAAAAGAATGATAAGCTCCACAACAAATATCTTTAATTTCACAATTTCTATAATTTAAAAAATAATTTATAACTTTAGGTAAACTTTTTTTATTTTGTAACCCAATACCTAATTGACCAAATTTATTGCTTCCCCAACTCCATAAATTACATTGATTATTACTTGTATCTAATATAATTGCTAAAACATGACTTTCACCACAAGCAACTTTAATTACTTTCATATTAGTAAAAATTTCCAATTTCAAAGGAACAACAATATCATTGCAATTATAGTCATATTCTATTTTATCATTATCAAAACCACATTGATTTAAATCATTAACTCCACATGAAAATAATTCATCTTTATCATTAATAAACATAGAAAAAGTTTTTCCACAACAAATATCTTTAATTAAGCAATTTTCCCCATCAAAATTTGTAATTTGAACTGGAATTAATTTCCTACTTTTTATCATACCTGTTCCAGGTTCAAAAAATTCTTCACAGAAGCCTAAACCTAATTGTCCATTTGATCCAAAACCCCATGAATAACATTTCCCATCTGAACTCAATGCTAAATTATGGGCTTCTCCTGAGGATATTTTATTTATGTTAATATTATTTAAAGAATCAATACTCATTGGATTATAAATTGAAGAATTTTCTTCTTTTTGTCCTTTATTATATTGTTTGAATAATTTTTCCAAAACGTTAATTTCCAAACCTAATTGACCACCTTTTGAACAACCAAAACTATAAATATGTCCATTACTATCAATTAGTAAGTTATGAATAGACCCACATGAAATTTTTTTTATTTTTATTTTTCTTCTTGTCAATGAAGTAATTTTTGTAGGATTAAATATTACTTCATCTATACTTTCATATCCTAAAACACCATCTTGACTCCATCCCCAAGAATATACTGATCCATCTTTTGATAAAGCCAAAGTATGTTCATTTCCACAGGCAACACTTATTATATTTTTATCATTCAATTCATATATGTTTTTCGGAGTTTGGATTGTAGATGATGTATTATATCCAGATTCATTTTCTAAACCACATTGTCCTTTATTATTATTTCCCCATGAAAATACCTCATTTTTATCATTTATACACACAGAATGTTCCCATCCTGAGGAAATTACTTTTATTTTTTGGTTTTTTAATTTGAAGATTAAACGAGGTAAAGAAAGAAAATCATAATTATTATGCGTTGTTTCACAGTGAGAATTATTTCCCCATGAAATTACTATATCATTGGGGTTATTTTTTTTATAAGATAGAGTCTCATTTATAAATTTACTATATGATGATAAAGCTTTCACATATTTCACTTTGTTGTTTTGAGTTTTTGGGTTTTCTAAATCTAAGTATTTATTTATATAATCTTTAGAGAATAAAACATTTTCTTCAGGGAAGTTTAAAATTGAGAATATCGTTTTAACTATGAAGAGAAAGAATCTTTCTGTAAGAAAATAATTTACATAATTAGATTTTATGTCACTCATTGAGGGAAATGAAAAAAAAGGTAAAGTAGAAATTTCCTTGTTTAAAGCATCAAAATTATATTCTGAATTTATTTGAATATTTTGTAAGGGAATATTCACTTCTACTCTTATTGGTCCTCCTACCATTTCATCATCTTCGTCGTCAAAATTTTCATCTGGTTCTTTTTTTGTATAAGCATAATTTATTTGCTTTATTACTAAAGGTTCTTTTATATATAAATCATTATAAGTTTCTTCATTTTTATTCATTTCCTCATTTTTACTCTGCCTTTTAGAACCGTATAAATAATATAAACAATGAAATAATTCTTTGAAATTTTCATTAATTATATCATTGTTATCTAATATAACAGCATTTCTTCCTGTTTTCCAAGTTGTAAATAACATTATATTATGACCATCATTATTTCTTCCTCGTGGTTCACCAAATTTTAATAAACTATATACTAAACTTTTACTATATGGTTGTTCACTATCTAAATATTTTGTTTTTTCGTTGAGTAAGCCAAGTAGTAAATTAATTATAATAAGAAAGTCAATATTATAAAATAATATTTTTTTATCAAAACAATCATTTATTTTTGTCAAAATATCTTTACAAATTTTTACAGGTTCATCTTCAATATAATATCCAAGTAAAAAAGAATAAATATAAATATAAAATAAAGTATGACTTGTTTTAGGATTGATACTTATAATATCTTGGAAAATAGGTTCAATACAATGTTGAGTATCTAATATAATTTCTTTTTCTTTAATAGTATAAAACATATTTAGATTTCTATAAATATAATTATCACCAGTAACTGTAAAGTTAAAATATACTTTATGTAAAATAGGAGGGAATTTAATATGATAATTATCACATAAATTTTCCCAAAATTTTGCTTTTTGAGAAGGAGAAATTATATTATTTATAGAAGAGAAAGGATTTTTAAAAGAATTTCCTTTTAAATTATTCACAGTCTTTGAATCATCATAAGTAAATTCTATCATTCCCATTTCATCACTTGAATTAACATTGTCATTATTATCAAAATTAGTATAATTATCAATTGAGCCATTTTCTTTTTTTCCATTTGCTTTTTTCTTAAAAAATTCACCTACTGAAATATCTCTACTACTATTTAAAATATTATAATTTAAATTATTTTTATTTACCAAACTTCTATTTATTATACTCATATTACTTACATTATCTACACTCACTTCTTCTTCAATTGCATCTGATTTTTTTATTACAGTTATTAATTTTGCAAAAATATAAAAAGCAATTTCATCTCCATTAAGATAAGAATATAAAATTGGTTCTGAAGAAGAAATAAAATTTTTTTTTTGTTTTATTTCATTATAAAAATGTTCTAAAGAAATACTTACTTTATATTTTACTAAATAATTTATATATACATTTAATTTTTTTTCTATACAAGTCAAAAATAAAAAAGGATATTTTCTTGAAGATTCAATTAAACAATTCATCATATCAACATCTTCTATTAAAGGTTTATTTCTTTTAAAAATAAAGAAACAAAGTTTATTCCAATTTTCACATAAATTGTGACAATGGGTTTTTAATTTATTTAAACATTTTTTAAAAGTATTTTGAGGAATTAACTTAGGAGTCAAAATTGTCAAAATTATATTTGAAGTTTCTTCAATGAAATCAATAGAAACATCACTATCACAAGTAATGCATTTTTTAATTATTTTTCCAATTAATTCTATTTTAATTAAATTAACTACATTATTATTAGTTTCTGGATCTAAAGAATTATTATGTTCAATTTTTGATAAAATATAAAAGTAAAATATTTTATTGATACCATATCTTTTTCTACAATAATCTAAAGAATCGAGATCAGTAATATATTTATTTCTGGAAATAAAATTAATAAAAGAATTTAAATAATTAATGAAATTAGACTTGAAGAAAAAATGATAATCATATATAATATTTGAATTAATTAAAGGATAATTGATTCTTACATCATAATTATTAACAGAGATTAAATTTGGAATAACATGAGAAGTATTTATTAAAATATATTTATAATCATCATTTGAATTTGGATTTTTAATTGTTAATAAATTATTATAAGATAATCTAGAAAAAAGAGGAGATAATTCAACATCATCAAGATTAAAATTAGATAAATTGACATAATCATTAATTTTTGTTTCATAAAAAACTTCTGTTCCAATTAAATATAATCCATCAAAAAAGCAATAACCCATTAAAGGAAATAACACTTGATTACTTAATAAAATTTTATCTTTGTTTAAAGGAGTGATTGAAATATTATCTAACATTTGAATATATTCTAAATAAAACATATTTAAAGATTTTCTTTCCTTTTCAAACTCTTTTATTTCTTTTTCATTCTTTAAAATTTTAAAAAATAATCCTTTATAAATAAATCCTTCATCCCATTCATTACTATTATTTTGAGGAATATTAGTAATTTTTTTTGATTGGATTCTTTGAAAATAATAAGTCATTGCCCAAATTAACCAATTAAAATCTTCTTGTAATTTCATTCTTGTATGAATATATTTATTTAAAAAAACTGAATCTATTGTTGAATTATTATAATCTCTTGAAAGTAATTTTGATATAATTAAAATCCTTTCTTTTAACCAATTTCTTTGATCTAAATTTAATAATTTTAAACATATATTATCTAAAGAAGTATTAGAAATGTTTTTTAAAATCAGAGAATATGATTGACTTTCAGAAAAAAATTTATTTTCAATTTTTGTCTGTAAAAATTTATAAAAAAAAGGAATTTCCATCTGCTTTTGTTTCTCTGATTTGGATGAAATTATTGATATTGCATCTATTTTTTCTTCTTTTTTTTTTATAGATTCTATTTCATTTATTTTATTATTTTCTTTTTCTTTATTATTTTTATTTGGATTTGTAGAAGTAGAAGTATTATTATTATTTGTCTCATTGACATTGTTATTATTATTATTTTTATTATTATTATTATTATTATATTTACTTTTGTTAGTAATACTATCTTTTTGTTTTTGTTTATTTCCAACTGATTGACTATGTTTTTTTCTATTTTTTATTTGTTCATTTCTATTTACTGATTGACATTCTCCCATTTTTTAAATTATTTTTTTATCAAATTTAAAATGTCAAGTAATAACAAATTTGATATGATTATAACTTATTATAAAAATGAATTAGATTTAAAAAATAGGGAAATATCTTCTTTAAAAAAATCAATTGAAAGTCTTAATTCAGAGAATAAAAAATTAAATGAAAAAATTGAATTGATGAAATTTGAAAATTATAAAGTAAAAGAACTTTATGGGACTAAATTAAATTTAGAATTTGAAAAAATGAAAAAAAAAGAAGGAGAAATAAAGGAAAATGAACAAAATGAAAAAGAAATTAAATTAGAAAATCCATTTGCTCATTGCAATAAATGTTTAGGATTTAAAACTAAATTATATGATTTTGAAATTTTAAATTCAAAATATGAAGAATTGATTAAAAAAATGACTGTTTTCTATAATAGAATTAATAAAATTTTTAATAAAAACAATAATAATAATATAATACTTAAATTCAATAAGAATACAAATTTTGAAGAGTTCAAAAAGAATTTAATTTTAATTGAAAATAGTATTTTCATTCAATATGGAAATGGAGGAAATAGTTTTAATCAAAATAATCAAATTAATAGTCAAAGAGATAATAATAGATTATTTTTCCCATATAAAATTTAACAATAAATTTTTGTTTTTTAAATAAATTTATAAAGTATATTTTCTAATTTATATGTATCAATTTCATCATTATAAACATTTCTTCCAATAACTAATATAAGAACAACTAAACTTGTTATCAAAACAATTAATATAAAAAATGTTAATAAAACAATAGCAACTTTTTTATGTTTATTGATAATATTATTATATGCATTTTCTAACTGTATTAAGAAAATTTTAAAACTTGAAATTATATAATTATCAAAAGTTTCATCTATATAAATATATGAAGTTCCATTAACTAAATTAGTTATATTATTTGGAGTATTAACTATAATTTGAGATAAATCTGATAAAGTACTTATTACTTTAGTATAAATAGGCATAATTCCTTTTTGAGAATTGGTCTGTTCTAAAGTGTGACAAGAATCAACTTTAAAATTATATTTATCTAAAAAAGAACATAAATCTCTTTCAAGGAAATTATATATTTCATCGAAAGAAGAAAGTTTATTATTTCCAGAAGTCAAACTATTAAATTCAATTTCAGAACTATATAATCCATCATAAAATAAATCTATTAAATCATTTTTATCTATAAATTCTTGAGAAGGATCATTGATTATATCTAATATTAATATCATATATCTTTCCATTGAATATCCATAAGTATCTATTACCATTTTATAATTTAAAAAATCTCCTGTATCTCCTAAAAATTTCATAAATAAATTCAAACAAATTATTGGAATTAATAATGATAGGAATATATTTCCTAAAATTAATAATAATATGATTATTATATCAAAGATATATGATATTGAATATGATTGAATGAAATTGTTATGATTTTTTTTATCTTTTTTTTGAATTTTTTTCCTATCTGTAAAGGCAATGTTTACATCATTTTCATCGAAATTTATTTTTTTTTTATTTTCATTATTTTTTCCTTCTTCATTATTCTCTGATTCAAGATTAAAATTATCATTTTCTTTTATAAAATTTTTAATACTTTGTTTTATTGTTTTTATTTCTTCAAAATAAATCTTATTTTTACCAAATATGTTTTTATAAAATTTTTCTAAAATCAATATTTTATTTTTTTTAAAAGTAATTACGATTGGAAGTATTAAAAACATCATAACAACAACAACTCCAAGTTGAATAAAAATATAAACTAAATTTTTTTTTTTTTTTTCACTTTTAATTTCTTTAAAAACATCATCATTAATTAAAATACTTCTATTACTAATAGAATATACAATTTGATAAAATTCTTGAGATGTAATTTCTATGTTTTTATTAATTTTATTTAATAAAATTAATAAACTTTGAAAATCATTTCCAGGAGTTTCTGTATTATTAATATCTAAATATTGAAATTTAATTTTATTTATAATCGGAGTTTTAGATAATTGATTTACAAAATTGATTTTATCAATTGTATTGTTTAAACATTTATTATATAAAGTTGAGTTTTGCTTTGATTGAATATATAATTTAAATAAACAGTTTAAATCATTATAAAATGAAAATTCAGAACAAATTTCAGAATAACTTATTTTTAAATTATTAAAACTTTCAAAATAAAAGGAAAACATAAAAATAATGATAACAGATAAAGATAAACATAATATAATCCCAATTAAAAATATTGGAATATTAAAATGATATCTTTTATTTAATAATGTTTTTAATTGAGCTAATTTAATAAAATATTCTCCTGGATTTTTTTCAATTTGATCAACTCTTTTCATTTCATTTCCTTTTAAAATATTAATTAATTGACTATTTCTTTGAGAAAAAACAGAAAAAGTTTTAATAATTTTTTCATTTTCTTCATCATCAGAATTCTCTTCTTCAGAAGAAGTCATATTAATAATGACTTTATTATTATTAATGTTATTTTTAGGAACAACTTTTTCAATTGATTTTTCTTCTTCTTCTTCTTTTTCTTCTATTTCTTCATTATCATTTGTTATATCAGTAACATATATTTTCATTATATAAAGAGTGTTTTGTTCTCTATTTTCATTTGTACAAAAACTATATTCTAATCTTTCCAATTTAATATCATATGTAGGCCAACTACTTCCTTCAACACTATTTAAATACATTCCAACTAATTCTTTAATATTTGTTTTATTTGAGGATTTTAAATCATTCCTAAAATTTATAATAAAATTTTTTTCATTACACATTTTTAATTTAAATAAATTATCCTCTGGTTCATTTGAACTATAAAAATTTTTCATATTGAATTTACTTACTTTATTATATCCAATCAACAAACTCATAAAAATATGATAAATATAAATATCATTTTCATTAGTATCATCAATATTCATTCCTATATGAGTACTAAATAATTCATTAAAAGAATCCACTTTTCCATTTGATCTAACTAAAATAACACCATAATCATCTTGGACATAATTAATTAATGAAATAAAACTCATTTTATTAAATTTTTCAGTTTCAAATAATTGCCTGATAATGATTTTAATAGATACAATAAAATAAGAATTATTATATCCATATAATTTAAATAAATTATCTTTTCTTTTTGAAAATAAAATATTTCTTCCTGTAGCAATATAATTTTTAATATATTCAGAATGATGTTGTTGAAAATAAGGAGGAAGAATTGCTTCAATGACTTTACCAATTAATTGATGGGAATTATATCCTAAAATACTAACAACATTATCAGTACATTTATTTATTACTAAATTATTATTATTATCTAAATCACATATAATTACACAATTTTCTTCTCCATAAATTTTATCTAAATCATTATTTGATTTAAAATATAAACCTTGTAAATTATTTGTATTATCTTCATCTTTAATTTCCATTTTAACATTTTGTAAATATTCATTATATTGAAGATTTATAAATTGATCTTTTGGATATATTGATGTAATATCAAGAAATAATTTTTCTATTTGTTCATTATGATTATACATTTGAATTATTTTTGCTATTATTTGTTTATATCTTACAAAATAATGCTCAAATATTGTTTTTATTGTTGCTGAATCTTTATTTGTTTGAATATCATGAAAACAATCATTCCAAAAACCAAAATGAATATTTGCACTTTCTAACACTTCTCTTTTAAATTTTGATATTAATTTATAATATTCTATGACTTGATTTATATCTATTTTCTGAGATGAAATAATTATCATTTTATTTAAACATTTTTGTTTTATTCTATATAAAGAAAATGTTTGTTGAAAAGTTAATTTCATATAATATTCATTGTTATTAAAAACTTTATAAATACGTAAAAGAACATAAATATAATTTCCAATTTCTATCACTTGATAATTTAAAAATGAAATTAAAACAACAAAATACGATTTTATTTCATTATTAGTTACTAAATATTCTAAACTGTTATTATAGAATTCTTTAATATTTTTAATTTTAATTTTTTGTAATAGTTTTAAATATCTATCTAAAAAAAATTTTTTTTTTAATAAAGAATGATGAACATCAGTTTCTCCATTATTTCCAAATAAGAAATAGTATTTTTGTTTTAAAATTATATTTTTTGATAAAATTGGAAGAAAAATCATTCCAAGTATAAAAAACCAAAATGGTTCTTTGTAAGATTTCAATAATCTTAAAACAAGAGATATGAAACTTGAATAGCAATAAATAAATAAACAAGAAAAATAAGGAATTGATAAAGAATTTTCATAATATAAAAATTTATTTGCATTATAAAAAATTAAAAGAATACTACAAATAATATTTATAATTATAATAATAAAGTTACTCCACTTATTTTTTATAATTATATTATAAACAATAACCAAAATTAATTTTATTATTAGTAATAAAAATTCATTGTTACAATCAACTCTAATTGTACTTTTATTACAAAAAAGAGCATGCAAAGAAGAAAAAATTAAAATAATAAATATAGTAAATCCAGATATAATTTGTTCTAAAATTATATTTTTTTTATTTCCAATTTTAAATAGAAGATATAATGAAATATCAATTGTTGGAAAGAAAAAAATCCAAAATAAAAAGAATGAAAAAATAAAAAATATCCTATATAACATTTTTTGATTGATTTTATTTTTATCAAGAATTACTATAAAAATAAAAAGAATTAGCATAAATAAGCAATAGCCAAAAGAAATAATAGAATATATTTTTGTGTTTGATGTATATTTAAAATAAAATGATATATTTAAAACTCTTGGAATTACTTTTATATAATCAATATAATTTCCTTTTTTAATATTATATATTTCACTATATTCATCAAAAAGATTAAATGTTATTAAATTTAAAAAAGAAAATATCATAAAAAAATTATAAACTAAAGGATTAAACCTAAAACTCTCTAAACAATGATTGTAAAAAGAAAAAAATGTATCTCTGATTTTTATTTTTAATTTTATTGGATTTTCTGTATCATCTAATTCATTTTCAATCATTAATTATTTCTTTAAATTCTTTTAAATTAAATGAAAATTAAATGTAATTTTAATATAAAAATTATATTAAATGAACAAAATGATAATTATTTTATTTAAATGTTTATCATTATTTTATTTAAAAATAGAAAGGAATAAAAAATAAATATAATTATTAAATTAACGAATAAAAATAATATAATAAGATGGATTTATTTTCAAATAGCAATAAAGGAAAAAAAATTAAGATTACCTAATTATTATAAATCAATAATTGAAGAAACAGATG
>JAJJLU010004127.1:0-18032 GCA_023807065.1 Isotricha intestinalis
TCTAAGAAAAATTTAGAATAAGAACAATCAATAACAATATCACCTTTATCATCATTAGATAAATAAAAAGCTGAATTAAATCCTCCATCAGAATCTTTAGAAAAAGGAATAAAGGGATATAATAAATTAGGATCTGTAATCATTTTTAAGTCATTATTATCTCCGAAATATAATAAATTATCATCATTTGGTTTTTCAACAAAAAAAGAAATAGTTTTACCTTCATAAATTGAATACAAACTATGTGAAATAATATTTCTAGAATAATTATCAATCATTTGAATTTTCCTATTAAAAGTACTATTTTTAAGTAACTTACCACTTTCATCTCCATATATAGTTCCATTACCAGGATGATTACCAGCAACTCTAAAATTTGAATTAGGGAATAAATTTTCAATTATAAGATTAATTTGATAATTAAAAGGAGCATTATCTGCAAATAAAGCTAATCCTCCTCCATTTTCCCAAAATTTCTTAATTACTTTTATAAATTGGCCTAATAAATATGGATTATCCTGACTATTAGGTAATTCTGCATATGGTTCCCCACTCATTATAATACAAGCATAATAATCACAATAACCTTTTTTATATGTTCCTTCTCTTGTTAATCTTTCTATTGCATCTTTGTAATTTATTACTACTTCTACTTTAATGCCAGTATAATCTATAGATGATTGTATTGATTCTGAATCTTCACTTGATTTTTTTGTAATATATTCATATGATAATCTTGGGTCTTCACCTTCATTCATTCCATATGAATAAAGCATTACAATTAACAATATTTGTCCATGGAAGAAATTTTTCTCATACATGCCATAATTATGTATTGAAAAAATTCCATTTTTAACTAATTCTTCCTCATTTACATCTTGAGGAATTTCAAGTTGATAATAATCATAACTACTTAATTCTATTGGAATATTCATTAATTTATTTTTTAAATCTTTGTAAATAGGGTTTTTTTGTGAATTAGTAATATCAGTATTATTAAATTCAATTTGAAACTTTGAAACTTGAGTTTTCATATTTGAATTATTTATTGAATTTCCTGAGAAACATGAAGCAATTCCTTGAATTAATTTATTAGGATTTAGAGAATATATAATACTTGGAAATAATTGTTCAATTCCAAAAGGGGAAACTCCTACACCAATTCCAAATATATTTATTCCTTTTACAAAACAAAAGTTAATATTCTCAACAATTCTGTTTATTTCAGATTTTGAAAAAAGACCATCAGTAATAACAAATAAAAAATCAGGATGTTCGAATTTTCGAGCATTATGAAGATTATAAGCAACTCTAATTGCTGAGGCTAAATCAGTATTCTGAATATTGTTATGAAGTAGATCAAATAAAACAGGCCAAATTTGAGATTTTTCAGAAAGAATATCTAAAGTATTTTTTTCAGAGCAAATAACATAAGGATTTGGAGCACCAGAAACAATTAAATCAAAACAAGGTAAATCAATTGATCCTAAAACATTTAAAAGTATTTGTATTGTATTCCATGAATGTTGTATTGATAAAGGACTAAAACATGAACATGAATTGTCAATAATAACTGTCACTCCGTAATTTTTAATGAAACCATCTCCAATTTCTCTATAAATTCTTGGATTTGGTGTTGGATTAAGAAAATATTTTATTAGTTCATTTATATCAATATGGGTTCCTATATCTGTTAATATTGTTTGTGTTGGTAAATTAGGTTTAAATATTATTTCTGAATGAGATAAATTAATTGTTTCTTTTTTAATTTTAAATGTTTTCATGAATTCAATGATTTTTTTTTTTTCCTTTTCTTCTAAAGGATTTTCAATTTTAATAAGTGAACCTATATTCTTGATTATTTCTTTAAATTCATTTTGATTTAATTTAGGAGGAACTTTTTTTTTTTGTGTTAATTTTATTTTTTTTACATAAGGTTCTTCTTTTATTTCCCTCAATGAATTATCTGAAAATATTTTCTCTAAATTTTCAATACTTTCATATATAGAACCTAGATTTTTTATTTCAAAATAAGCATTTTCAATTTTATCATCATTATCCTTTTCTTTAACTCTTCTAAGTACTGATACTAATCCTTTTATATAAACTTCAACATTTTTCTCAATCACTTTACAATCTTTTTTATTTTGAATATAAAAATTTTTTTTATTCATTTCTATTATTTCAACAGGTAAACGATCATCTTTACATGACTTTTTGAATTTCTCCCAGAATAGAGTCAAAAATTGAGATTGTTCTTTTTTTATTGTTTGATATTTTGAAAAAATAAAAGCAAAAGAATGATTCCCATTATTAAATATTTTATTTTTCCACTCATTAAATAAAGCAAATTCTTCATCTAATCCATTTGAAAACATATAAAATACTCTTTGAGCATTTTCATTTAAAGTTTTAAATTTATCAATTGCAGTTTTTATACATGATGCAATATTTGTATTACTTCTTTTAATAAAAATACAATCAAGAACTTTTTGAAGATTTTCAATTGAATGTTCTTCATCTAATTCTTTTAAAACAACTTTAAATCCACTATCTCCAACAACTGAAAGTAAATATGGAACTTCTAAAGAATCAAATACAGTTGTTAATGAACAAACTTGTAACATTACAAAAAATTTTTCAGTATTACTAATTGTTCTGGAACAATCTATTAAAATATTAACTTCTAAATTTTTAAATGGAATTTCTTCTTGTAAATTAGTTTTTGATATGAAAGTAAATAATTTATTTGAAAGAAATTCACTACTTTTTAATAATCTATTTATTGGTGATTGTTCAGGAATATGTAATGATTGTTTTAAAACGTCTTGTACTTTATTTGTATCAAATAATTGCACTAAACAACCTTCTCTTTCAGATACTTCGTGAGTTTTAATCTTTTTTTATTTATATTTTTCATTTTTTCTATAACTCTGTTTATTTCTTTTTCAATATCAAAATTCTCTTCTTCAAATTGTTGAGGAGTTATAAAATCATTTTTATCATCCAATTTTTTTTTGACAATTCCTCTCTTTCTTAAATTAACTTTATTATTTGATATATTTAAATAATTGAATGAATAGTCTTGCAATTTCTCTTCTAAGATAGAATACATTTGTTGAATCTCTTTACTAGGCTTTAATATTGGTGGAGGAATGTTTTGATTCTCAATACTTTTTTTTCTTTGGTTTTCTTTACTTTCTTTTTTATTATTTGAAGGCAATCTTTTTTCCAAATCTTCATATTCAATATTCATTATCTTTGATTCTTCGATTCTATAAAGTTTCATAAATTGGAATTTTTTTGAAGGTTTACGAAATTCTTGTAAAGTTTTAAAATTATTATTATCTATCATATATTTGTCTTTTTCTGGTAATATAATAAAATCTTGAATATCATTTTCATTATTCTCTAAATATTTTAATTCTTTTTCTTTTGAAAAATCAATCCCTGATTTTTTTAATTTTGAAATCATTATTTCAAAAGATTTTTGATATTCCTCTGTTCTGGAAGATATTAAAGAATGATTAAAATTTTTTAAAGAAATATAAATATCAGATAAATCAGATAAAATATTAATCGATTTTTTAATATTACCTTCTTCTTTCCTTTCAAATGCATGTTTTATAAATACAGGAAGTATTTGGGTTTTTAATATACACCTACGATAAAATTCCATTACTGAATTTATTGAATAAATTTCTGGTTGAATAATTTCATCAATTTCAACTAAATCAACTATATAAACTTGATTATTAATTTGATTTATATTAATTGGTTGAATTTGATTTATATTTGGATCTACACTTTTAACCTCTTTTTCTATTATTAAAAATTTATCTCCTGACACATTATTTTTAATGTCATTTTCTTTATTATCTTTATTTTTCTCTTCAATGTCTTGTATTATTTTTGCTTTTTCTTGAGTGAAATTAACAAATAAATTTGCATTTCTCTTATTATTTGATTGATTATATGAATAAAATTGCTTTTGAAGTTCTTTTACTTTATTATTTATTTCTTTTGATGATATTCTAGAAAGATCAACAATAATAGTATCATTTTTTTTATTTTCATTATTTTGATTTTTAAAAATTTCATAAAGTTTTTTAATCAAATTATATTTTTCAATATTTAAATTAAAATCTTTTTCATTGTTTTGTGAAGAAACCTCTGATAATAAATTCTTCATCTCTTTTTCTATTTTATCTCCAACAAAATCATAACAATAATCTTTTATTGAATTAAGAGTTTTTTTAGTTTTCTCAACTATTAAATATGCAAAATATGCAAAATTAAAAGATTTTGATTTGATATTATTAAATCTTTTTAATACATCAATATATTTGTTTTTTTCCATTGTTTCAAATATTTTGTTCAAATTAATATTTCTATTTTTTTCTTCATAAATAGAAAATTCTATACCCTTTTTATATGTCTTTCTATATGTTTCTGGGTAATACTTTTGTAGAAAAAGAAAGAAATGTTCTTTATTGTTTATATATTTTAAACATTCTTTATTAAGAGACTCAAAATCTTTAAAAGTATCAAATAATTCATTCTCTTCTTCAAAATTATTTATAAGCGGATACCATTTATCCTTACTTCTTCCAAAAAGAGCAAAATATTGTTTTTTTCCTTCTTTAAAAGGCCATTGTGTTTGATTTTTAAATTCTTTTATTTCTCCTTCATCAGAGATAAAGAAATATTGATTATCACCAAAACTATGACTTAATGTATATTCATCTTTATCTTTATCTTTATCTTTATCTTTTTCTTTTATGACTTTTATGATCTCATAATTCCAATAACCAAAAGGGCATACATAAATATTTTGTTTGTTTATTTGATTATTATCAATTGGAATCCAACGAGTAGAATTATTTTCTATATCATATTCTGATTTCAATAAATCAATTTCAATGTTATTAATATCTGGAATAAATGGTTTTTTATTGATTCTTATTTGCTTACTATCTGTTCCAATTTCACATGTAAAAACTGCAATTTCATTCTCAATTAAGTCTCCACATTTGATTTTTAGGTCTAAATTAAATAATGTTTCGTCTTTATTCAAATCAAATGTTTTTTCTTTAAATTCTAGAGATACACTATTTTTATCCTTTGACTCACTTTTTATTATTGCTTTTATTTTCTTATTATTAAATGGAAGTTTAATTAAGAAATATAATTTAATTTCAAGTATATCATTTTCTGAATATTTAATAAAAAAATCTGTATCTTTAGAAATAGGAAGCAACAAATCTATATTATTCTCCGAAAAACAACGATTTGAAAAATTGTACACTAGAAAATGAAAATCTATTGGAATTATTGCACAATCTATTAAAATAGGAATTTTAAAATTTTTAGAGATATAGAATTCAATTTTACAATTAAGTCTTTTTGCTTTTTTATTCTCAATTTTTGGTATTGTCAAAATAACTTTATCTTTTTCTACATGAATACTTGGTTCATTAGCTGTGTTTCCATCAAATGATTCAATTCTATGTTTAATATTTATATTTTCTCCTTTAATATAATTTTGAATATTAAATATTAATTGTTCTTCGGAAATTAATTGCTTAGTTTCTAAATAATAATTTCCATTTTTAAATTGTAATTTATAATTATCACATGAAAATAATAATTCAATAGGAACTGTTAATATGTACATTTCTATTTGAATTTTACAATGTGCATCTCCAGCTGTTAATTTTAATATTCTTCTAATTTTTTGATTTTCTATTTTTCCATTTTGAATATTAGGTATATAAACCTCAATCTCAATCGGTTCTTTGGCTTGAAAACTTTTTTTCACTTTCATATATTTATATGAATCATTATCTTTCCTACTAATGACTGCAATTTTTTCATTTGATCCTTCCATTATTACTGTTGTATTATCTTTTTCTTCTTCTTTATCTTCTACTTCTTTTTCTTCTTCTTCTTCATTTATTTCTGCCTCTATTTTTTCATCAACCAATGACATAATATTTATAATAATTGGTTTACTATAAAATTCTGGACAAAATGGACCTTTTTGAAAACTTATTTTATTATAATTACATTTTAATATGCCATCTTTTTTACATAAAGTTGGCATAGATAATAAAGATGAATCTAAATTAATATTATCAAAATTAATATTATGACTTTGTTGATTTTTTGGTAATAAAGGAAAACAAAAATTCTCACAAAATATTTCATTTAAATTAAAACTAGAGAATTCACCTATTTCTTTTAGAAAACTTTTACATAAAGATTCAAATCCTTTATCAATTTCATATAGACTTGATTCAAAATTACTTTTAATTTTAGAAAAATCATGAAGATAATTCTTATTCACATCAAAATTATTTTTTAAATCTTTATATTTTTCTTGATACTCAGGGAGTAATTCTGAAAGTTTTAAATTTACAAATTTTCCATTTTTCATTTCAATTATAGTATTTTTTATTTTTGATAAATTGTCTTTTAAAGTATTAATATCTTTAGATAATTCTTCAAACCTTTTACCATTAAATAAAACTTTTTTATAATTTAAATCACTTTTTTCATATTTTTTCTTTAATTCTTTTTTTTCAATCAATTTAAATTTTTTTATCTCATTTTTTTGAGCTTCTTTAAAAAAAATGTAATCTTCAACTTTTAAAGAAGAATTATTTCCATTTTCTATGTTTATATCATTTTCTTCCATTTCATTTTTAATATATTGCTGACTATTTTGAATTTCAAAATCATTTTTGTCCCAATTTTGTTCTTTTATTTCATTTGATAAGTTATTAGAATTATTTGAATTTTGTTGTACAGAAAATTTATTCTTGAATTCATCATTTAAATCGTTAATCCTAAAATATAATTTATTGGAATCATTTGTAAAATCTAGCATTTTTGAATCATATTGAATTGTAATATTGTCATTTTTAAAAGGTATTTCCCAATAAATGATAGTCTTACCTTCATCTTCTTCATATAAATATTCATTATCTTCTGATAATTGTATTTTTTTTAGTTCTTCTATATCATTTGAATCAATTTGAATTTCCACTTCTTTATTGAATTCATTATTCATTAAATTATCGCAGCGTGAATTATATGAAGCAACTTTTTCCTCTAATTTTTCAATTTCTATTTCAATAAATTGTGACTTATTCTCATTTTCAATATCAATAACTTTTCTTTCCATTATTTGAATTTCATTAGGAAGATCATTTATGAAATTAGTTAAATTATTTTCTAAATCGTTAAAATCATGACTTGTAAAAAAATCTATGGTTTTCTTTTTATAGTAATTCTCTAAATTTTTTTTGATGTATTCTTGAGGGTCTTTTATGAATTTTAAAATATTATTATTAGAAGAATTAATATCTTCGATTAATATATCATTCATCTTCCCTTCAAACTGATATTTTATTAATTCCAAGTAAAAATCTTTAAGAATATTATTAATTTTTGCTTTACCTGAATTAGTTTCTTTTAAATTATTTATTAAATCATTGAAAAAATCATAAAACAAACGAACATTAATATTTATTATTTTATTTGGAATGTCTTTAACAATTAAATTAAGCCAACCATTATCTAATTTTTTGTTTTCTCCATCTTTTAATAAATCTTTAATTTTTTTCCTCACCTCTTTTGTTATTTCATCTGAAAATGGATTTTTTTCATTATCATAACATACGCAATTCAAAGAAGACATATTTCTAATTAAAAAAACCCAAAAAGGGATAAAATATTCTCCAGATTGATTGAATAATTCTTTAAAATGATCATTATTTAATTTTGAATTAATTAAAGATTCTAATAATTGTAAATTCTTTACTATATAAAATTTGAAACAAGGATTTATATTTTCTAAAAGTATTGATTCAATTTCAAATTTTTTATTATTGTTTTTTTTAAATATCATCATATCATCAAAATTCATTGTTTTTTGTGTTTTTTTTTTATTAGCCTTTATTATTCCATCAAAATATTTTGCTATTTTCATTCCATTAATAATTGCTTTTAATTGATTTTTTTCAATCTCTGATTTCATAGTTTCTAAATTACTTTTGAAATATTCACATAATTTATCATAATCATTTTCTAATTCTTCATCATATTTTTTCATAAATTCTTTATATAATATTTGAGCAGAAATTACACTAATATCACACATATTATCTAAATTTTTTTTATTAACGTAATCTAAAACTTCCTTAAAAATATTATTCATTTTGACTCCAGTTTGAGGGATTCCATCAAAAATAGGACCTGCTATATATTCATTATTTTCATTATATTTGAAAAATAAATAAATTATATCTTGTGGTTCAAATGTAGGTTGGATTATTTTTGTTGTCAATGAATATTCAGAACAAATTTGATATGTGAATGCATATTCTTCATCAGATAATTCTGTTCTTGCTTTTCTATCATTTAAATTTTCGAGAAAATTTATAACACTCACTTGATCAATTGAATCTTTTATTAATCCATGTATTAAAGGAACTCTAAACATACTTTTAATTATTTTTCTATTTTCCTCCGTCAAAGCTTCATTTTCTAATGAATTAATATATTTTAACAAAGAGTTTAATCCTAATTTTTCTATTTGTGCTCCATATTTGAATTTTTCTTTATTATCTTTTGAATTAATAATTTTTTGTTCCAATTCATTACATGTTGCATAGAATAACATATTTTTATATAATTTTATAATAACAATATCATTATTAGGAATTTTTAATTTTGGATTTCCCCAATTTACATCATTTCTTGTTAATGAATTTATTTTTTCTTCTGAAATTAATTTAAGACTGTTTATTTCTTGTTCAATTATTTTTTTTTTTTTTAAAATTATATCTAAATTTTCTTCTAAAAAAAGATTTCTTATTTTTTTATTAATTTCATCTTTAAACACTTCTAATCCTCTGTTCGATGGTAAATTTAACACTTCTTTTTTCATATTTTCTAGTTCTTTTTTCACATTTATTAATTCAGCATTCTTTTGTTCAACATCAATTTTATCTCGAATTTCTTCTAATTGAAGGATTAAAATATTTTGAAATTCATTATAACTGTTCTCAGGCCAAGAAAAGTTTTTCATTTCTTCTAAATAAGATATTTCTTTTTCAATTTTTGTTTCATAACTTTTATATTCATCTTCTCTTAATCTTTTATCTAGTGTTTCTCCAATTAAATTTCTCCAAAGAAAACTTTCTTCATCGTAAAAATCTTTCATTTTATTTATAAAATCAATATTCTTTTCGATTTGATATGTTTCTGTTAAAACATCATAAAAATCTTTTTTGATTATATCAAAAATATCTCTTTCAGGTGAAAGGAGATTTTCAACAATGAAATTTAAAATTTCTGAATTTGATTTAAAAGAAAAAAGTAATATCCACATTTTAGGAATAATTCCATTATTTCTTAAGAATAATTTAGAAGACAAAAATTTTTTCTCAGAAACTAAATCATAATTATCTTTATTAAAACCAATTAAATAATCTTTGATATTTTCTGGATTTATTTTTCCTGAATATTCAGTAATTAATTTTAAGATATGAATTGTAAATTGTTTATTTACTTTTTCATCTTTTTTAATTAAATTAACCCCAGTCATTCCTTTTTCTTCCTTTTTTGACATATATTTCCACATAGTACCTTTCGACAAAAAAATATTGTTTTTTTCATTTAATTTTAATACAGAAAAAAATCTATCATATTGTTTTTCTTCAAAAATAAACTGAATAGATTCGTCATCAAAAATAAAAACAAAATTTGTTTTATTTTTATATAATTCCACCATCATCTTTATATAATAAAATGCGATTTCAAACACTTTTTCCTTATATTTTTCATTAAATTTATTATATGGGAAAATTTCTTCAATAAAATTTAATATGTCATGATTTTTCTTACAAAATTCGACAAATTCTTTTAAAATCTTTTTATCATTATATAAAATTAGAGAATTAAGTTTTAAAATTAATTCATTTATTTTAGGGTGATATAAAATTGGATTTAAACAACATTCAAAATTTGAATTACCTTTTGAAGTCAATCCTTCTAATAATCTAAATTGTAATAAAATTGGTTTCAATTTCTTAACTCTTAATAATTCATCAGAATTAATTTTAAAACCTTTATATTCAGCTTTCAATGATCCAATGTTTTCTAATAATTCATCATAAAATTTTGAAACCACTCCAATTTGATAAAATGAAGAGAGTGACTCTTTTGATAAATTTGAATAATTTAATAAATTAATTGTATCGTCAATTTGATTTTTAATATATTCTAAATTTCCTTTTTCAATAGGTACTTCGCAACATAATTTCACAAAATTTCCAAAATTGAAATTTAAAACAATTTGGTTACTACATGAAGCAATTTGTATTTCTGTTAATATTTTTACTATTTCAGAAAACATTTCTTCTTCAGAAATATCATTTACAGTCAACATTAATTTTTGATTTTCCTGAAATGCTTTAAAAATATCTTCTTCAAATTTTTCTTTTTTATAATTATCATTTAAATCTTTTTGTGCCTCATCCGGATCAATAAAAGAATTAAAATAATAAAATGTTAAAGCAGTTTTAATCCAATTTGTAGTTAATTCACTATTACTCTCATCAAATTTATTTTTCTTTTTATCTTTTATCATAAAAATTAAATTTCTTGGAGTAATTTTTATCCCTCCTGCCATTTGTTCAATATGATTTTCACTTTTTTTCACTGCTAATATATGAGAAGCAGCTAATTTTGAACTTAATAGATTCCATTCATTTCTCATTTTTTTTTTTTTTAATTTTATAGAATTATATATAGTATTTGCTGAATCCAATAAAGATTGATCAATAGAAGGTAAAGTAAATGAAACACATTTATTAAATAAAACAGGTTCTAGGATTTTTGAACCTTTATTAAATGGGTTATATATAATAAAAAGTCGAAAATTTTTTTTAATGTCTTTGGAAGTAATATTTATATCTTTACCAGACTCATATATATTTAATTCAGGATTTTCACCACAAAGTGGAGTTATTTTTTCTGGAATTTGGGAAGGAGCCATTTCAATTCCATCTAATACAACCCATTGACCTTTATTTTTTTTTATTGAATCAATAAATATTGAATCAATATGTTCAAATCTAGATGGAGGAGATATAATATTAAATATTATTTTTTTTGACTTTTTCAATTTTTTAATTATTTTTTTATCAATATCTTCTCCCAGTTTTTCATCAATTTTTAAAATAATTTTCTTATAATGTTTTAATTCCATTTCATTGAATCTTTTTTTATACTTTATAATCTTATTAATTTTTTCATAGGCTTTACGTATTTTTATAAGTTCTTTTTCATCAAAATCTTCTTTGATAAGATCTTGTCCAGTTAAAATTGATAGTCCAGAATTTGAATTCATTTGATATAAATTAATTTCTTGTCCTAATAAATCAGCGAATATTTTTGTAAGATATGATTTCCCAGAAGCAGTAGCTCCTTGAATAATAGGAGTCTTCTTTGATTGAATACAGCAAATAAGAAAAATAAAACAATGTTTTTGTGATTTTGTTAATGTTTTAAATAACTTCTTAGATTTTTTAACATCAATTTTAGATGGGTCATATACTTTAACTCTAATTGATTCTTTAGCTTCTTTTTCTAATTTTAAAACTAAATACCTTTTATCTTCATCATAATCAATTTCTGGTTCAAATTCAAATTTTTTTAATAAATTTAATTCTTTAACAATTTTTTGAATATTTTCTTCTTTTGAAAAATGATATACAAATATAAATAATTGAATAAGTAAATAATTTATTTGGGGGACAGATTTTCGAAAATCTAAATATTTTTTTATATCATTTAATGTAAAAGATGCTTCATTTGGAGTATCCATTGAGAATAATTTTGCTTTACAAAATTTTTTTGCGAAATCATCTGCTTCAATTTGTTTTGCTTCTTTAAACAGTACTTTTAAATTTTTTTCTAATAGTTCATCAATTTTAGAACCTTGAATATTTTTATGTTCAATCAAATAATTTCTTGTATATTTAATTTTTTCTTCTTTTCCAAAATTCATTTTATCAAATAAATTGGTAATTATATTTAAAATATCATTTGAAGAAGGATTTTCTACAATATGATAAATACAATTTGATAATATTCCTGCAGGAATTTTATCTTTATTTACATAATCTTTACCTTTATTAAATATTCCTATTATATTCATATTTCCTTTTTCTAAGGTTGAACCATTTGAAAGAAGAACTTGTGCATCAGGAGTGAAAATTGAACTTAATATATCAAGTACAGCAGGAGAAGCATTATTAAGTTCTTGGAATAATATTATTGTTTTAGGATTTTGATCTTTACATTTTATTGCTTTATATAATTCCGTTTCATGATTTTTAACTGTAATTTCACCATTCTTTGATTTTTCAATAATAATTTTTAATAATAAATCATCTACTTTAGTTGATTTGGAAATTACAATATTAATAATATCTAAACCTAATTTATTTGATAAATAATGAATTGCAGTTTGTTTTCCTTGACCTGGTTCTCCTTCTAATATAATAGGTATTCTTATTGCTAAACTAAAAAGTAGAATATCACACAATTCTGAAAATTTTTTTGTAAAAAAAATTGTTTTGTTAGATAATTTTTTAATATTCATGGATGAAACCATTTTTAACATAAACCTTTTTGATTTTAAATATGTAAATCCTTTACTTTTTTTATCAATTATAAATGGGCATTCACCATCTTTATAATCTTGAATATCTTCATCTAATTTAAATTTTTTTTTTAATTGGGATAGTTGTTCCTCCCTTTTTTCGATTAGTCCTTTTTTTAAAACAAATGAAGCAATATTTATATTTTTTTCACGTTGTATTTTGTTATATTCATTTAAACGTTTATTAATCCTTAAACAATTCAATAATTGACTTAAATTAAAATCTGGAACAAGTTCTTTAATTTTATGCACATCATCTTTTTCATCAATTTTTACACCTTCAAATTCAAATATATTTTTTTTAGAATCAACATTATCTCCATCAGCAGAAATTTTTAAAACAACTTTTTCTTCTTCTTTATCATATGGTTCACAAGCAATTACAGTAAAACGTGATAAAAGAGCTTCTGATAATTTTAATTCATCTCCTGGTTTACAAGTAGCAATCACTCTAAAATCATTATTAAAATTTCTCAATTCTTGATTTTCTTTGTTTGTTAAAGTTCCAGGTATATCTTCAACTAAAGTTAAATTATGCTTTCCAGAAAATAATTCATTAAATCTTTCTAAAACAATAGTTTTAACTTGAGGCATATTTTTTAAAATTAAAGATTTTTTATTGAGAATTGCAGATAAAATTAATCCTGGTTTAAATTCAATTTCCATATTAATTATATTATTATCATTTACTTTTTCTTCTGAAAATAATTTGTTTTTTAAATTAGAGACAACAGAATAAAAAGGAGAGTCATATTCAGGCATATTTTTTTTAATTGTTTCCATAATTTGGTTTTTATTTTCTTCCCATTGATTTATTTTATTTAATTCAATTTCAATATTATTTAATTCTAGAATTTCATAAATTAGTTGTAAACAGAATTTTTTATCTTCAATAGGAGTATAAAAAAAAGAAGAACCTAATAATTGTGGGATTGTTGATTCATAGTTTAATGAAACTATATCTGCTTTTTTTAAAAACATTTTTGCAGCAAATGTTTTGTAACAAGTGGGTCCTGATAATAATAATGGTTCATCAAAACTTGAAAGTTTTATTTTAAATAAAGTTTCTAAAAGATTTGGAAGTTTGGAATATTCAGCTAAAATTGCTCTTTCTCTATTTTTGTGTTTTTTATCTTCTATAATTTTATCAAAAAATATTTTTGAATTATGTTTTTTAATATAATATCTTCTTATTTTATTATTTATATCTAATTCTTCATCTAATTCTGCTTTTTCATAAAAAACTTTTTTTAGATCTTCTTCATTAACTTTTTCCCCAAATATATCTTTTAATATTTTAATTATTTTTTCAACATTTTCATCTGAAATTTGCTCTTTTGGAGTTGAAGATAATGCATAAAATAAAAGATTAATTGCAGTTCCAATTTGAATAAAATCCTCAGAATAAGTTATTTGATTTTTTATTCTAGCAAATATTTTATGAATATCTCTTAATGACCATGGTTGTGAAGTTAAATTATTTTTATTGATTTCAATCATAAATTTTCCACAATTTTTTGCTTCAATATCTCCTAATTTATTTTTTTGTTTTTTTCCATATAAAGAATTATTCAAAGAACTACAAATAAATTCTATATCTTCATTTTGTTGAGGATAAACAACTTTTCTTAATTTAATTTTTATTTTATCTGGTAATTCATTTCTTCCAAAAACTCCAACATCGTTTTGACAAATAATAAAGAAAAAATTAGGATCAATAGAAATATATCCTTCAATTCCAGGAATAATTAATTTTTGATCAAAAATTTGTTCTAAAACAGGAGCAACTGATTTCATATTTGATTCAGAAGAAATATTAAATTCATCTGCAATATAAACACTACCCTCTCTTATTGCTAAAGTGAGACTTCCTTCTTTGAAAATAATTTTAGAATCACTTATTGTTGTATTTCCATAAAAATCACTTGGTTTTGTACTTGAATGATGAATATGAATATAAAAAGGAATTGATTGATTTAATATTTTAGCTCTTATTTCCGCAATTGCACGTGCTGCTGTTGTTTTTCCTGCTCCTGGTGGACTTATTACACATAAATATAAATTTATTAATGATGATATATATACTATTAATACAAATTTTTTTAAACTTTCTGAATTTTCAAAAAAATATTTTTCATATTTATCACAATCTCTTCCTTCCATATTTTTTCGGTGTTCTGAGATTAATTCTTCTAATAATATATTCTCAATATTTTTGCTTATTTTTAATGATTCGGTATTATCTCTAAATAACATTTCAAAAATTGTATCTATTATATCATCTATTGTTATATTTGCTTTTTGATATTTTGTTTGATCAAATATTATCTTTAATTTCTTTATACAATAACAAAACCTATATAATGCTGTTATTGTTTTTAAATGAGAATATTCTGTTGATGTTTTTTTACCTGTTTTTTCTTGTAAAGTATTGAACTTATCAATTATTTTTGAAATCATATTACTTTCTTTTATCATATAATCCCTTTCTTCTTTTATTAATTCTTCCTTATTTTTATTTTTTTTCTCATTTTCTTCTTCTTCTTTTTCATATTCTTCTTCATCCTCAAATTCATATTCTTCTAATAATTTTTGTTCTCTTACAGTAAAATGTTTTTTTTTTTTTCTCTGTCATTTTATTAAATGAAACAAAGAAATGAGAAATTAATTCTTTTAGTTTATTATCATCTAAATTTTCTAATTGATTTTCTAAAACAATAACATCAAATCTATTGACAAAAGCAGGAGACATTTCTTGAATACAATGGATATTACAAGTACAGATTATTCTGAAATTTTTATGAATTTTAATTTTTGATTTGGAGGAGTTTTCAGGTATATCAAAATATTCTTCTTTTTCATTATTTTTTTTATCTAATAAACTATTTAATCTTTCACCTACTGTAGTATTTGCTTCATTTATACAATCAAGTACAATAATTTTACCTTTTTCAATTGCTTTTAGAAGAAAACCTTCTTTAAATTTTAATATTGCATTATTCTTAATATCATCACTTTTAGGACATGGTTTTATTTCTCCAATTAAATCAGAGCATTGTAAATTTTTAGTACATAAACAAAAATAATCATTTAAGTCATCTTCATTTTTATGATTATTTTCATCTACATTTATCATTGAATTAAAATATTCAGCACACCATCTTGCAACTTGAGTAATTCCACTTTCATTTTCACCAACTATAATAGCATTTCTTTGATTGTTTAAAGAAAATATAACAGATAATACAGTATGACATAAATTTTCATTTGAATAACAATGAGGAAATTCTTTGGGTAAAGATACATTTAAAGGTTCTAAATTTTTTAAATTTTCATAAGACTTTAATTTTTTTTTTAATTCTTCTTTAATTTTTTTTGGATATCTTGCACCATAAACAGTCATAATTGTTTCATAAATATTTTTATTTTGAGTAAGAGCTCTTATAACTCCTTCAATTTCCCTTATAGTAAAACATTGGACTTCATCATCAGAATTTGTTTCTTTTTCCCAATCCATATGAAAATTCACAATATCTATTAATAAATTTTCATTTCCTTCATAATTATTAAGTTTTGCAAGTCCTTTAGTAATATCAATTAATTCTTCTTTTGTAAATTTCGGAAAATTAATTGTTTGAAATCTTGAAAGAAAACCAATCCCTAATTCTTGTCTTTTATTTATATAAGCTCCTTTATTTGGATTTTGAGTTGCAATAATTCCAAAATTTTTATGCATATCATATTTTTTTAAAGTTTGACCAGATGTTTCGACACTTAAAATTTGATTATCAAGTGCTTGTTGAATACATTCTAAAACTTCTCTTGGAGCCAAATTAATTTCATCTAAAAGTATTTTATACCCTTCAGTATAAGCTTTAAAAAATTGTCCTTTTTCAACTTTAAGTCCTGAAGCAGATTTATTATCACCAATAAATTTAACTAATAAATCATCTATTTTTGTTTCTGCGCTTAAATTAAATCTTAATAATGAATTATCCGAACCTGAATTTTCTTTTTTTTTATAAGAAATATAATCACAAGCAATTGATGCTGTTCTTGTTTTTGAAGTTCCAGTTGGACCTTCTAATAAAACTGGAATTCCACTTAAAATATAATGAATTAGCATTGCCATTCTTTCACATGATTTATCTGTTAATATATATCCTTTTTTATCAAAGAATTCTTTATCTTCTTTTAATTTATTTTTTTCTTCTTTAAGAATATCAGTTTTTTCAATTATTTTTTCATCTATTTCAGAAATAAATTTTTTAATTGATTTTTTATTTTCAGACAATAATTTATTATCTTTTAGAAAACCATTTTTATTGTTAGATTTAATATTTGGTTTAATAACATGAATATTTACTGTATAATCTGGTGTTGAAAATTTATTTTGTCCTTTTTTTATTATTTTATTATTTTCTTCTTTTTTCTTTTCATTTTCAACAATTGTATTATCAAAAACTTCATTTAATTTACTATTCATTAAATGATCATTATCATAATCATATTCATATTCATTTATTTTTTCAAATTTTTTTTCATTTTTGTTTTTTTCTTTAATTTGAGTACTTTTATCTTTTGATTCTTTTTTGATTATATTTTTTTCTTTTTCATCATAATTTTCCTCTTCTGATAAATTTTTTGTTTTTTTATTTGTTAATTTTTCTTTCTTTTTTTTTTTTGATTTTGATTCTTTATATTCATATTCATTTTCTTCTGATTCTTTTTTCTTTTTTTTATTCTTAGATTTTGATTTTTTTATATTTTTATCTTCATCACTATATTCATCTTCTGATTCTTTTTTCTTTTTTTTATTCTTAGATTTTGATTTTTTTGTGTTTTTATCTTCATCACTATTTTCATCATCTGATTCTTTTTTCTTTTTATTCTTAGATTTTGATTTTTTTGTGTTTTTATCTTCATCGCTGTATTCATCTTCTGATTCTTTTTTCTTTTTCTTTTTAGATTTTGATTTTTTTATATTTTTATCTTCATCACTGTATTCATCTTCTGATTCTTTTTTCTTTTTATTTTTATATTTTGATTTTTTTATATTTTTATTTACTTCTTCTTCTGATTCATTAAATTCATCCGCTTCATCACTATTTTCATCTTCTGATTCTTTTTTCTTTTTATTCTTAGATTTTGATTTTTTTATATTTTTATCTTCATCACTATTTTCATCTTCTGATTCTTTTTTCTTTTTTTTTTTAGATTTTGATTTTTTTGTGTTTTTATCTTCATCACTATTTTCATCTTCTGATTATTTTTTCTTTTTATTTTTAGATTT